>JAQBSW010004977.1:0-62419 GCA_029291075.1 Eudiplozoon nipponicum | reverse complement strand
ATTTATTTATTTATTTATATGTATACGCATTTGTGGTTAAGGCATTACGCAACATGCAAAAAATAATTTTAAATATGGCTTAAATAGTGTACTAAAATTATCACGAACGAAAGGTATAATCTCATTTATACATGCGTTTCCTCGCCAACATTTTGTATTTATCAGATTGAGGTACGTAATATGTATTTTACAGAATTAGCTGTATTTCATTAATCGGCGTAAGCAGTTTAATTTGCATAAGAGAAAAATATTTGTATGTTAAACATTTATTTGCTTCAAGTATCCTATCGTTAGATGCGTAACGCCTCGGTTAGAGTGTTGTGCAACGTGGTAAACGCACGTAGAGCATTCGGAGTAGATAGTACAGCACAGAAGGCGACAGAAATCAAAGATAGCGAGTAGAGCAGAATGTGTTACGTATTATTCAAATCGCGCATATATAGGTGCGAATTCGCACATAAATGGTTAAGGGTAAGAGCGCGTTCTCATTTGTCCAGAGTTTAAATTTTGACATCCTTGATGAAATTTCGGTGGATTAATTTAAACCGTTACAGCTATATTTTAAAAACAAAGATTTACAAAAGCTAACCAGTATAAACTGTTTGCAGAGTCATACAAAATCCAAACATGACTAATATATCATTGACTAACTTACTTACTTTACTTTACTGTGGCTGACTCCTTTTGGAGGATAAGCCGGCTCCATTGATTTCATGGAGTTTCTTGGGAGTTTGGTACAAGTGGTGTCCCCTCACCACTCGGCTTTTTGATCGAGGACGCACCTCTAGCCTTTGCACATCCAAGCGCAGTCTGCAAGGCAGCAGTAAGTTGCATGGTTGCCGGTGGCTGTTGAGAGCTCATTCGCCATTCGAAAGTACGGGGTACTGTCCAGGAGTCCATGTAATCCTGTGGCTGTTGAACCCTTTTGTGGCGGGGAACACACGCCGAGTCATGGTGCCGTCGTCGGGCTCATGTGGTATTTTATAGGAGATCCGATTGCCGGTCGGAAATCCACCACGCCCTGGTGACACCACCGCCATAGCCCCGTTAGCCCATGTACGATCGGCCATCGAGACATGGTTGACACCGTCGTACCACGTTGAGGAGGGGATGGTCTTTACGACGGATATATCATTGACATATAACCATAAATCTTTCATGGCCATATGTGGACAGTGAAAGAAAACTAGGTTTCCCTTTCCTAGTAAGGCTGGTTTGTATTCGGAGTTTTTCTCTTCTTAGATAGTCTGCCTACCAAGGCTGATGACCACCATCTGCCAAGATGCCAGTGGCCAAAGTTTCCTTCAGCAACCGAAACGTGCTCTCCGCGTCTGGCCCTCTTGTTCTCTTTTTAACGATAAACGATACTGTGCAGTTAGACCAAACTCGAGACTTCACATGAAACAGGATGATGTCTGAGTCCCCTTAGACACGGCACGGTTCATGCTACCATTCCCGGACTGACCAGCTTGTGTCGCCGGTCGTCAGGCCGGAATTTCTATAGCGAAATGGGTATAAATTTTTGACCAGATAGATGCTTGCATTAAGTTTCATTTTTTATTTTATCATAATTCGTTTATCAATCATTTGCACAAAAATGCTAACGCTTTTAATCCCGCACGGGGTTGCAGTAGAACAAGGCCACTAGAATCTAGTTTGTAGCGTCTTTCGTTTTTAGGAAACTTCTCAGTGCATTTGGTTCTCATTCGTCTGCTTATTTGACAACCCTTCTCCCCCCTCCCAATTAATTATATTCAATAATAGTAATTACAAACAACGAGTTACGATGCAATCGAGCGTGTATAGTTAGACGAGAACTTTGAAATCTTGTTTTAATTTTCCCAATCATTCTTAGTTAAAGTTTTCCGGTGCATTGTTACATAATAATGATTTAGATTGACATTATTGCTTTTATTAATAACTTAAAAACACGCTTTTCCCAACTGTGTTTTTCCCATTTTCCTATATTAAATTAGAATACGCATAAGGATTAAATTTTATCCCTTGTGGAAACGTTCCAAAATTATTAATATGCTAAATTTACACGAAATAAAACAGTCTATGCTCGGAATGACGGAATTGCATCTCTCAAATTTTCAATTTTTACACTTGTGACCAAAAAATACATTTGAACCTGTAAGAAAATGATCGAGATATGTATGTAAATTAAATAGTTAAAACGCTTAACTTCACGTTTGTTTGTTGAAACAATATCAAAACACATCATTAGTAACGTTTTTACAAGTCGAGTAAAAATTGAAATTTAGCGTTAATCGTAACCATATTGTTAATTTATCGTTTTAATTTTGAACTACGTATTCGCTATAAAATTAGCAATGTAGAGGAAGATATTTGCTCCGACTAAATTAAAGCAACGATTATTAGTAAGTTTAAAACACTCTGGCTGATTGAAACGAATAACTTTAAAAACGAAATTATTCGTTTAATTTCTAGAACATTCTTGGTTTAAACACTTTGCAGTGTATATACTTTTAAATTTTGCGTAATTCAAGTTTCTGTATTCTGTGACTGTCTGGCGTGATTTTGTCTAGCAAGCTTCATCTTTTATTTCAATTCTCAGTTTGGTTTTACAAACTTTTGATCTTCACAATATAAGACTTAATTAACGATTTTCCTCTTTTCATTTGTGCATAGTGGTTATATACAGGTTATACACACGAATGCAGTGTTGCGTAAGAAGTGCAGTCTTTCGCCTAATACTACATTAATTAACTACATATTTAGGTGTGATTAAAATAGAGGCTAATTTTCAATTTCAGAACACCGATAGGTTAGTACAGGGAGTCATAGGCATAAACTCGGTGGACTTGGAAGAGAAATCTTATGAGACTCCCATAGGCGTATTAAGACTGAATCTAGATTGGCGTCTATGGGGCTCTTTTCAGCTAATATGTCTGGAGACTCTACAGCAAAATAATTTTTAATATGAAACTTTATCCAACCAAAAAAAATATTTAGAATTAAACAATTAAATCAATAAAGTTCAATCAAACTTAAAATAATCATTGTTTTGCAATATTCTCGTTGTTTAATTCAGAACATTTAATAAATGAAAATATTGGTTGTTTTAATTAATAAACATTATTGAAGTAAATAAATATAAGTTGATGTTTTGCGATGTACGAATTTCACAATAAACTTTTAAATAATTGATTCTTCCACTTGGATAAATTTGAAAAGTTGTTAAACTTAAAATATTTTTAAAATGAAACTTTTGATTTGTTTCATAATTAAATTAACAAGTTCGATTCAAACAGGTGTACAGTTGTGTATAGCCAATATGCAAGGATAAAAATGAAGCGGCTACACGAAGAAAAGCAAAAAATTAAGACTATATTTTGAATTGTTTATTAGGTGTTGTGCACCTAGTAACAAATTAGTTCAAATCGGACCAGAAGGATAAACAAAAGACAACATGAACGGAACGTATAATCTCATTTGCACATTCGTTTCGTACTTACCAGGTGCGTAACGCCTAATGTACAATAGCATATATTTTAGATATCCGCAAAAACAGTAGATAACTCTTTTATAGCTATCAAATTATCATGTTCAAAAAGATTTCCATTTTTAATGAGCTATTTGGAGAAGTTAAATTGATTGATTAGCCAAAATTAAGAAACGCGCGCGGCCTTTGGTTAAAGGCCAGTTTTGGGTGAAGTAAAAATTCACTTAGTTTCCTCTATGTCCTAGTTCTAAATTGTTTTGCTAACTAGGCAGCTGAGATCATCTAAACTTCAATCTAATAATTGGTGCACTCCTTTTGTACATTCTAAGCGAAGAAACTAAATCATACCCCGATAACTTATTAGCGATTTAACAGCAATTTGTTAGAGGATTCATATGTTGAACAAGTTGAAAGTATGAGATTTCTGTATTTGCTCGTGACTCATACTTCAGGTAATAATGCTTAGAAATTGTGCGCCAATATTTTGAAGATCAGAAGCATTCGTGATTACCGTTTGCGTGTTCTGTTATAAGACAAGTTATTCTTAAGTAAATATTATGGATTTTGCACAAAAATCTTGTGAAGTATGAAGCTCAACGTCAACGACAATATTCATTGCCAAGTATTGAAAGTCAACTCACCGCTTGATTTCATGCTCACTTTTATAAAAATCAAATGAAATTATGAGACGCTGAACAAATCTAAATTAACAATATTTAAAGTTATCTGAAGGGGGTCGGTTTTGCATTCACCGTCTTACGCCGTAAATCTGCGAATAACGTAATTAGGCAGTCGCCGTCAAGCTCTGACTTCCCAGATGCAAGTCGGCGCCGTATGTTTAATGGTGGTGGTTGGCAGAAGCCTTTTTTAATCGAACATTGTTGAGCTGATTCACTAGTTTGCACTATAAATCTCTTCATAAAGTCGTTTACCATTTCCTGCTTCACGTACCTATAGTAAATATCTCTCGGAGGCATAATGTGTGCGACAAAACCGCGATAATGCCGCGTGTACTAAATACAAAATTTAAGCGAAATGACCGTAGTTGGCTGTGTATTTGCGTGGTTGCTTATGCATGGATGTGATTATTTTTCGCATACGTTTGTCTCATTTCTTACCTCTCCGGTTTGTTTTTTTTCCACAAAATCGCACATAACAATAAAACGCCTCTTAACCATTACAGAATTTTTGGTTTCTTAAATGGATACAAATCGAGTAAGCATCCACCATTAAGGTGTTAAGTGCAATTAAATTTTTGTTTATACTCAAAAGTGATTTTTTTAAAAAGATTAATATATTTAAATCTATCGAAGTATATATTAATAGAATAGAAATTGAATTTCAAAAAATGGTTTCCATGACTTAAACAAATTTCCTTGCCACTAACTCAGCATTTTACACAGTTCATTGGATTTTGTAAATTTTCCAGGTATATTTGGCGATATCCTTCATCGGTCTACCGTTTATTAAATTTATTTGGATCAAACTGATAAAGCCAGTGCAATATCTGTTATAATCAATTTTTTCTTTGGGACTGGTTACCCTCATAATAACAAACACACATTTCAGTAGATAGGTGGTTTCCACGTGTCGTTATCCGGTTTGCATATCCAATTAAATGAAATTACCATAAGCTGCTTTTTTACTGCTAGTATTGTGTCAATCCTGAAGATGGGACTGGAAGTGCAGTCCCGAAAATTCGGGGAAAAATCTGAAAATCTGGTTCCAACGTCATTTTCAGACAAGCAGCTGATGGACGGCTTCAAAATGAAGGGACAAGTGAGAACCTATCAATCAAGGAAAAATAAAATCAGTACCCCTAAAAGTGTAAAGGATTCAAAGTTTTACCGACCTACGGGTGCTATCAATTATCTAGCAGATGAAAATGGCGGAATAATAACGAACAAGAAGGACAGTACTGCGCAATGCAAAAACAACATTTAAGCATTACTTAAATGGAATTAGTTTGGCCGTAATTGGCGTAAAATTGTGAATTTGTGAATCATTCCGTATATATATTATGTTACACACAAATTGTTTCTAAATGCTAAAGATAAAAATATCAAAATGCAACATGTTTATTTTAATAAGTTATCAACGTCATTTCATTTCTACCGCAGATTGTAATGTAACAAATATCAGTTCGATTTGGTGAAATATAACAGGTGTTATATATTTGAGTTTGAAAATATGCAATAGAATGTCCGTGAAACTTTTCTCTTAATTCATAATAGGACTAGCTTATTATTTTTGTCACCTTTACTAAAAATATTATAAATTACTTCTTTCTACACGTTATTTCTATTTCATTGTAACAAAAAATGGCATACTCTTAAATTAGTTAAAATGTGAAATGCATAGTAATAATAAATTTACTTTTCAATGAGGCTAAAGCAGCGCATAAAATGTATGAGAATGTAATTTGAATTTTTTTTTAAATTAGACCATTTCCTATATAACTTTATAGGCAACTTCCATTTAGTTGTCTTTGCTTTTTTTAAACAAATGTTACTTTTGGCATGGCTTATAGTAAATGACAGTAGCAAAATGAAAGAAATTGCATTTCAGCACAACAAAATACATTTAACGTCGAGTTTTGATAATCTGCCAAATGTCTACTGTTATGAATGTAGCGAATATTTTTATCGTCATAGCCACCAGAACAGTGGATCTAAAGCTGCCAAAATATCTTCTAGGACCAGCATTTTAACAACTTCAATTTATGTAAGGCCAGTGTAGCTCAAACTAAACCATGTGCAAAATAATTTTTCAAAGATATTTAAAGAAAACGAGGTGAAATTTTAAATCCTTACTAATTCTGTACAACAAGAGCAGATTTTAAGCATTTTCGTGCAGATAGGACACCAACTTACCCATGAAATTTTAAAAATATGGATTTCATTCTACGTTTACAATTCAAACAAATCGATAGGTTAAACAGTTAAACGATCAGTGATTGCGCGGGTGGTGGTAAAAATACTTTAAATCAAGTTTGCAAAGTTGAAGTAAACACCAATTCCATTTTAACGCACTCAGAGATCCGCAACTCATATATATGTAAATCAAAATTAGTTATGCGGCTTTCACCTCTAGGAGTCCCGCGTACATTTCCCTTGACTGGAAATATCGGCTGCACAATTTCTATGCAGACACGAAGATTAACTTTTTGAAGCTTTCACCACATATATAAATAGGTAATACAGTTGAACAACCAATGATAGCGTTGGTGGTTTTTATTATATTTTTAACAATTTGGTGATTTTTATTTCTTATGAAAGTTAATTGAACAGTGAAAAATGCCCCTTTGTAAAAAGATTTTAATTTTTCCTTATAACGTATAACCAATAAAAATCTCGAAAATTAGAATATGATATGCCCTTACGATTATAATCGAAAACGTGTTTAATATCACATACAAATGACTTTCGCTATATATATATATATATATATATATATATATATATATATATATATATAATATGCATATTAATTGTTATATTTTTACTGAAGCCAAAAAATCAAACTAGTTTTGAAATTTGAATGCAGGTAATTTATTAAATTTTTTGCTTATTTGTAGGAAGTATGTTTTTTAATTGAACACCGAAATGAAGAAGTTTATTTAAACTTTAGTAGTAATAATATTTAGTTGTTTTTTTCAAATAAGAGTAAAATTTTTCTTAAATGTGATAAAATTCAGTGCTTTATTCAAAACTATTTCTTCGCAACAAATCGTATCACGCAATACTTGACTAATGAAGTAAACTTTTTCAACATAAAATATAACAGTCCAATTCTGTTTGCTAATATTCCGTCTGAATACTTACAAATAAGACACTAATTTGAAAAATTGGCTCAGTCCGCATTCTGCATGCAAAATATTTGTTAGATTTTCGATGATGAAAGACAAAGTTTCAGCTTGGATTTGGCAAATTACCTTGACCGAATTTTTAAAACACAAACCGTTAAAACGACATACTTTAACAAATCTCTGCGATAAATTATTTGTAGTAAATTCGTAGATAATCGGATTTAATGTATAATTTCTGGGCATATATAAATATCTCTAGATAATGTGACTTTTTAATTAGCAAATCTTTTTCTAAATATTTAAATTTTAAATTTGATCTATGGCAATTCCAGTTAAAGCAGTAAATATGTATGCAAACTAATAACGGTAAAAAGATGGCTAAATTTTGGAAAAGAAATGCATATACATTTACGTGGGTAAATTATCATTTTTAAATCTTTTTATTTATTTAATTCGACTTTTCTTTTAGCAATCATCAGTAATATATTTTTATAAAATAAATAAGCACAATAAACATAACATTCGAACACGATGTTACTGTATGAAAGTTGAGAAACCGTATAAACTATTACATGCATGACCTCTCACAGATTTCATGCTCGCATAACCTTTATGCCTTTTTTATTAAATAATAGCAGTTACAATTTGTATGCGTTAACTCTTTTCGATATTTTCTTTTTTTTTCGTTTTTCGAATATGTTTGACATTGTTAATCTGTTAATGCATGCGAAAAAATACAAAGCATTAATTGTTCTTCCCTTCAAACTACTCACTTTAAAAAAATAAAAACGTATTCTAATTAACGTAGATTCGATTACGTTAAATCGTGTTACACTATTTGATATTTTCATAAGAAGAAAGTAATATACAACTTTAATTTGAAAGAATTAATTTCCTTTATTATGTGGCAGGACTATGTCACATCTCTTTTACAATAAAGGGACAAAATTCTGTGGAATGATAATTTTTTACTCGTAGTGCAACATTCTGATAGCACATTAATAGATGAGGCACAGTTGTCCGGTGAAAACTCGCAAATTTACAACACAAAGTAAAAATAGTGAACACATTCTAATAACTTAGTTCTAAATATATTAAACGAATAAAATAACTGTTCCATGTGATGTGCAAGCCAATGAATTTGAAAAGAATACACGTGTCTCTGAGTAACAATTTACGAAAAGCCGAATCTCAAACCCACTCGAATAAGTTAAACTACTGAACTTGTCTGTCGTTCGATATCAGAAAGTTTAGAAAACAATAATAAAGTCACCATTTTCTCATAATATAGTTAACAAGACATCGCTGATTGTAGTTTTATTTCTAACTCCTAAGAATGCTCAACAGACTCGGTTAAATTTTAGTGTAATGAATTATAAGTATTACTTGATAATGGTAGGTATATATTTCATGCGGTTCTATTTTTATTAAAAAATACATCACATATTAAAGCATAACATTATTACGTGTCAGGTGTGCACAAAAGTGTGTTAATACAGGTCATTTTCTTTTCGAAGGACGAAACCGGTCTACTGGATGAATTGCCTTTTCTACACTATACAATTCTTAGTTTATACTGACATATGTAAGTAACTAATGGGTCAGGTGTTTATATCAGGACCGCAACCTTGATTATAATAATTGCTATCACCACCCGCGCAACCAATGTTCGGTTAATTATATAAATGTTCATTTCAATATCACTTCCCTATGTAGTATGGTGACTGTGCAGTAATGACAGATTGGGGATGGTTAGTTGGAACGTTGTGTCTAAATGAATGCCATATGAGCTCCACCTAAAGAAAAATAGACTAACCAAGTTACATTAGTTAACATATAACTGAAAATTGTGTGCAGTGTAATGTGCGGCAGGATGGCTCAGTGGTTAGAGCACCAGATTCCGAAGCAGACATGCCCAGGTTCGAGCCCTGTCCGAGGAAAATTCTGGCTAGTACATGATGAGTTCCCAATAAGGACGAAACCGGTCTACTGGATGAATTGCCTTTTCTACAATATACAATTCTTAGTTTATACTGACATATGTAAGTAATTAATGGATCAGGTGTTTATATCAAGACCGCAACCTTGATTATAATAATTGTTATCACCACCCGCTCAACCAATGTTCGTTTAATCATTTTCTTTTCGCCAGAACTCAACTGGTATGCAATATGCAGTACTTCGTACAGTCGATATTTGCATGCAAATGGGATAAAATTTGAGCAAACGCTCAAACTACACAACAATTAACAGGATGAAGGAAACACGCCTTCTGAGGTAAACAAACAGGAACACACTCGTATACAAGCGCAAAAACCATTCATGAGTATATATTTAAATAATGTACGAAATTTATTTGTATATTGAATTGAACGATTTGTATGTTGCAAACAACAGCTTCCGCTCTGCGTAATTCGTATTCAAAAATCACTTTTGAAAACACCTGCAGATGCGCTTGGTGTGGAGTGTGAATTTTTTAAATAATTTTTCAGCTTTTTCAGAACCTTTCTCTCATTTGACCTTAAATTCTCTTAATTTGTAATCGGTCAGTTCGGTTTGCATCCTCCATGCCTAGCTTAACAAGCAAAAGTAGTCGGTGCATGATTTGAACATAAGCTTGTAAATGATTTGTGCGTTTGTATGTGTTCACATGCCTCATCAAATGCTATTTCCGCTTCCTGTTCAATCAAGTATAATGTACGCATTTCATCCAGCTTAATACTTCTTGATTTTCATACATAAGAATACGAAGTATGGCATAATGTAAAAGAATTAAATTCCGCCGAAAAGAAAATGACCAAATTTTAAATTGTTATTTGTATACCTTTTCTATGTTGTTCGACGACTGGTTAAATACAATTGGATTGGTGTTTACTTCAAGCTCGCAAACTTGATTTAAAGAATTGTTACCACCACCCGCGCAATCAATTATTGTTAAATTGTATTGCCTATATATATATATATATGTGGCGAAAGCTGCAAACAGTTAATGTTCGTGACTGCATAGAAATTGTGCAGCCGACATTTCCAGTTACGTTCAATGGATGCGAGAGAGCTATAGATGAGAGCCGCATATCTAAATTTGATTTCCATATATAACTAATGCGGTTTGATCCTCGATAGTCAGTTTGCCGTCGTACTCTGATGACGATCATGGAAGGTCGAAACGCGTTAGTGCGTTGCGGCTGGCGGTAGTTTTCTTATGTTGTTCTACGACTGGTTAAATACAATGGGATTGGTGTTTACTTCAAGCTCGCAAACTTGATTTAAAGAATTGTTAACACCACCCGCGCAATCAATTTTTGTTTAATTGTGTTACCTAGTCTATAGTTTTTTTCATTTCTCAATACATGTGTTATTTTCAATTAAAATTAATTTGTGTAGTTGTTTTTATCATAAGCCAGACAATGCAATCAAAGGGTATTCTAACTAGACTAAAATATTAAAACGTTTATATAACTGGGCTATAGTTTTTAAATGATAGAAGAATTTATATTGACACTATTATCTACAAAATTTGTTTTTTTTATTACTGTTTCTAATAAAAAATAAATTATATAAACCATTGAATTTGTTTAAATAAAATATAATCAAAGGTTAAAATCCGCCTACGATCTTATATTAAATGAAATTAAAACTGTTAAAATTATTCAAAGAGTGTGATTATAATTTATTTAACCGGCTGGCTTATATTCATCGTGATTCCGTTTGATCTTTTATATTTTAACGTGAATGCTACCAGAAATACAACGCAGACTAAATTAGCCTACCTACGTTCAAAGTTTATGCGCTGTAGGTTAGCACTACTAAATAGATATTATTAGTCTATCTGGTTAGATAGCATTCTTCTGCAATTAAATATTATTGCAGAATAATATAACTGTATCATCAAGTTAGTAAAATAATGTATATCAGCAAGATAAGAAGACACTTAGTTTATCATTATTTCATTTGAAATGAACATACAAAATTAAAAAGCTAATATCATAGATATGATTCACTATGAACTAGAAATAAGTACATTCCTTTCCAGCTATCAAACCAATCATTTCGTTGTTTTTAAACGTATTATTTGATGCAAAATTTTAGTTAAATAAATTTGTGAACGAAAACAAATACAACTCTCTCAAATAAAGCAACTATTCTATTTCAGCAATCAATAATTTTATAATTATATAAATCAACAAGTGCCTGCCTAAGAATTCAAAATTTTCATCGCCATGATATTCTAATCAACTGACTATGAATCACAAAAGCAAACAACAATTTACTGGCGTCCAGGCAAGGCCAAACATCCACTTGACCAGACTCTACAATTCCTTTGTATTAAACCAGTCGTCGAACAACATAACAAAACTACCGCCAGCCGCAACGCACTGACGCGTTTCGACCTTCCTGGATCATCATCAGAGTACGACGGCAACCTGACTAACCAGGATCAAACTGCATTGAATATATATGGAAATCAAATTTAGATATGTGGCTCTCACCTCTAGCAGTCTCGCATACATTGAACTCGATTGGATTGGGAATAAATTGGAGAAGAAAAAACAGCTGTACATATGGTATCACAACCATTTTGAACAAAGAAAGAAATTTCAAAAGAATTCGAGCATTTGTCATTGCAAGCCACAAACCCTGCCCTGCTACGAAAGAAACAGAAAGTATTTGAGGAAAAAGTCGCGAAACTAAGGATAACACTTGGGGGAAATAACATTTGTACACGTAACAGTCAACAATGCAGTATGTTGGTAAATTCTCAATCCATCAATACAAGAATGACCAGAGCTCAGGCATCACTGCAATACAACGAGAAAAAAAACATACACACGGAGATTCATACGCATAAAAACTTACTAATCAGCCCAAGCAAAAAAAAAGTAGAAAGTGAAACCGAGTCAGACTGGTTGCCACCCACATAATCAAATAAAAACCCCAGGATGTATGTAAATGGAAGATTGTAAAGTGAAGTTGATTAGTCTCGAAATGAATGGCCACTATACACATTGTTGTTAATGTGTTTATTTCTTCCTAATAAGACATAAGTTGTTTAATTTTCGCAGGCAATGGTAATAATAAAACTTATAACTAAGTAAGATGAGCACATGTTTTAACTATATACTTGTCATTTAAGGATTCAACCAGGTTTCAGTAAGACTATTAGAAATCTTAATATTAATAATTCTATTCCTGATCATATATTTTAAATATTAATAATAACACCTTTAATTTTATTAAATAGATCTTTAAATAAATATACTAATTAAAGAATAATAATAATAATAATAATAAGATAAGAGAGAAAATTAATAATATATATAATATTTTTAAATATGCCTGGTTCGTATATATAACATTATTTTACTAAAATTTTGAAATTCTTACGCTTTCATATTCTTTGCCTAACCTGCATTGTCCAAACATAATTATTCAGTTGCTATCTACACAAAATTATTATTTAAAACAGGTTTAATAAAATAATTTTTAGAATAGCGCAAAAGCACATTCCCTGACAGTATTTCTTATTCTAACAGATAGTAAATAACTTATTTCGTAAATTAACCTTTTTATCAAAGATTTAGAAAAACGCTAGGAAACTACCATTCGCTTCATTAAACGGCACGCGAAAAAACGGGTTAATTCAGTACAGCATTGAAGACATATCGTGTAAGCAACAACATGATTGAAAAAGCAGGTGAATTGAACGACATTTAAAATTCCGTTTGATTTCTAATGTAATTTAAATTTTCAGACTACTGATATTTCTCATTAATACTTAGAAACTCAATTTCGTCAACTATAGGAAAATTGTTTTTTAATTGCCGATGTGCTTTATTTTGCATGCAAAGAATTCAACGGAATTCAAAAATTGTAATATTCTCAACATGGACAACAAGTTTTGTTAAAACTATACTTCTTTTAAATATGCTTTTTGGTAACTCACTTATTTTATATGCCAGGAAAATATTTCCAACATGAATTGATGGCAATAGTTTATATATTAAAGAATTAATAAACTTCTATCTTTATGTACTAAAGTTTCTAATTTGATTGCATTTTATCACACTATTATTCACGAAATTTTGTATGAAAATTATTAATTGATTTCCCTATATATGCATTGCAGTTTGATCCGCGCTAGTCAGTTTGCCGACGTACTCTAATAATTAACCTTGAAAGTTCGAAACCCGACAGTACGTGTGACTGACGGCAGTTTTATTATTATATTGTTCAAAATCTAGTTAAACAAAATTGGAATGGTGTTTACTTCAAACTCGCAAACTTGAATTGAAAAATCGATTATTTACTTGTACCACCTGTAAATATGTGGCGAAAGTTGCATAAAGTTAATATTTCTTTAATGCAAAGAAATTGTGAAGCCGATATTTCCAGTCAAGTACAATGTATGCGAGACTACTGCTAGAGCTGAGATCCGCATATCTAATTGCGTGTGTCCGATCCAGTTGAAGCACAATGCTTGTACGTGCTTCTTCTGCTTACATAAATCCGTCTGCAATCTGTTTATCCATAAGGCTTCGTATGTGGCTAGCTCCCTTTTGTTTTTGCATTTAGTAATTACTTTGAATGCTACGTCTGGAGAACATACATGCGTTGTTTCGATGATGTGTTGCGCAATAGCAGACGTGTATTCACCATTTGATTTAAAACAGGCGTTTAAGTTACAATGTTCTCTCATTCGAGTAATTAACCGTCTGGTCGATCGGCCTACGTAAGTTGATCGACAACTTGCGCATGCATATTGGTAACTAATATTTGATATCGACATTAACGGCTGTTTCTCTTTGATTGCTGGTAAAGGCAAGTGTGTTACCCTAAATAACACTCGAAGTTTGGCTGCATTAAATGTGCGTGTCAATGCTTCTTCAACTTTCTTTTGTGCCATTCGGGAAACTGCATCCCCCTTAAATGGGATGTTTAGATAGACGGTTTTCTTTTCTGGCCCATAGTACGTCTGTTTCTGGTTAACTCCCCTTTTAATAATTGATTGAATTAATTGTCTGGAATAGCCATTAGACATTAAATCGTTAATTGCTTTATTATATTCATTTTCTTTAGAATCTTGACTAACCAACCTGTCAATTCTTGAAAAGCAACCACGAACTATTGATAATTTATATTGAAATGGCACAAAACTGCTGTAATGCAAATACTATGCAGACCATGTTGGTTTATAGTAAATTGTTCTGTTTAATTTACCATTAGTTTCTTTCTTTAATAGTGCATCTATGAAAGGCAGACAGTCATCTTTCTCGTGCTCTGACGTGAAACCGATATTCTTATGTGCTTTTTTGAAACTTTGAATCAATGTTCGTGATTGCGACCTGTTTTTAAGTACATGAAATATATCATCCACGTACCGTATATATTGAGCACATCTACTTATGTCACTCTTTAATGATGTATTTTCTAGGTGCCCTAGAAAAATCTGAGCCAACACTGGAGATAAGGGGCTTCCCATTGCGACACCATTAGTCTGTATGTAGATGTTTCCATTAAAACGAAATCGTACGTCTTTCGTGCATAATAAGATAAGCTTGCGTAGAGTTTGACCTGGCACCGGCGAGAATATATATATATATATATGTATATATATATATAATATATATATATATATATATATATATATACCTATATTCTCGATAGAAAAACACATTAATAACAAAGTGGATAAAGGCCATTTATTTCGTGAATACTAATCATCTCTTATACAATCATGTATGTGCGGTAGCACATATATCGGACGTACGAAGAAGCAATTGATAAACAGAATCCAGCAACATTTGCCGCAGAAATTGATTAACAAAGGCTTGCCACCGTCAGGAAAATCAGCTATTTCCGATCATATATTGGCAACGGGGCACCCTGTCAATTCGATCAATTTCACAATTCTACATAAAGCAAAATCAGAAAAATTATTATTTATCTATGAAGCCCTTTACATAAAACAACAAGCACTTGACCTTAATATTCAAAAGTTTCATCAACATGATATTCTTATCGACTGGCCAATAATAACAAAATTCAACAATTAACTAGTATCCAGTCAGGAACAAAGAGGCCCTCGACTAGAATCAACAAACATACAATCGGATAGGCAAAAAACTGAAGTGGAAATAACAGAGGCGCATACGGTGACAGAAGTTTCCAAACAATATGAGCGATTTCCATGCAATCCACACTGGCGCTGTTCCCATAAGGAAATATAAATTTGCGCAACAAGGTGAAACGATCAACTACACTGGGAAAAATAGCACTCGTACATGTAACAGTGAACAATGCGCACAAATGGTTAATTTTCAAGCCATCAAAACAATAATGACCAGATCTCAGACATCACTTTGCAATTCTGCGAGAATGACCTTTACATGCAAACACACATACACACAAACATAAACGTATATACACTTACCAACTTTCCAAAACAAGAAACAGAAGTAAAAACGAGTCAAATTTGTTACCACTAGCATAATCAATTGAAAACCCAAAATGTATATGTATGATTGTATAAGCGATGATTAGTATTCACGAAATAAATGGCCTTTATCCACTTTGTTATTAATATGTTCTTTCTTCCTAATTAGAAATATACTGCGTAATATTGAAAGGCATGGACATTATATATATATATATATATATATATATATATATATATATATATATATATATATATATATATATATATATATATATATTCTTATAATTAGGAAAACAACACAAATAACAAAGTGGATAAAGGCCATTTATTTCGTGAATACTAAACATCTCTTATACAATCATACATATTTATACATTTTGGGTTTTCAATTGATTATGCTATTGGTAACAAATCTGACTCGTTATTACTGTTGTTTCTTGTTTTGACTAGTTGATGAGTGTGTATGCGTTTGTGCTTGTGTTGTGTATGCGTGTTTGTATGTAAAGGTCATTCACGCAGTATTGCTAAGTGATGTCTGAGATCTTGTCATTATTGTTTTGGTATCTTGAGAGTTAGCCATTTGTGCACATTGTTCAAAACAACATCATCAAAACAACAAGCACCTGACCTTAACATTCAAAAGTTTCATCAACATGATATCCTTATCGACTGGCCAAGAATAACAAAATTCAACAACAATCTACTAGTATCCAGCCAAGAACCATTAGGCCCTCTACTAGAATCAACAAACGTACAATCGGATTGGCAACAATGTGAAGTGGAAATAACAGAGGCGCATACGATGACAGAAGTCTCCAAACAATGTGAGCGTTTAACATTGCAATCAACATTAGCGTTGTTACCAAGCGAAAATAACAATCTTGCGCAGCGGGGTGAAACGATCAACTATACTGGGAAAAATAGCACTTGTACATGTAACAGTGAACAATTTGCACAAATGGCTAACTCTCAAGATACCAAAACAATAATGACAAGATCTCAGACATCACTTCGCAATACTGCGAGAATGACCTTTACATACAAACACGCATACACAACACAAACACAAACGCATACACACTCACCAACTAGTCAAAACAAGAAACAACAGTAATAACGAGTCAGATTTGTTACCAATAGCATAATCAATTGAAAACCCAAAATGTATAAATATGTATGATTGTATAAGAGATGTTTAGTATTCACGAAATAAATGGCCTTTATCCACTTTGTTATTTATGTGTTGTTTTCCTAATTATAAGAATACTTTGTTAATTAAAACGGCATGGATATCATATATATATATACATATATATATATATATATATATATATATATATCGTCAAAATCAAGTCACAGAACATCAGTTCACCATCATTTCCACAGGTTGCATATTGACTGTTCAATAATGACAGTACTGGAATGACTAGTTAGAACATTAGATCGATGAAATTTAAAATATCTTTTACTTATAGGAAAGTTTCACGAAAAGATATATTGCTGACTAATTGGCGCAGTGTTATGCATGAAAACCTGAAGCAAAAGTGTCCTGGTTTAAGCCTAGGTAATGGCAAATTATGTCAAGTATTTGACGAGGCCTATTTGATGAATTCATTTTATCTATATTAAGTTTCTTACTGACAATATAAATATATATATATATATATATATATATATATATATATATATGTATTCAATAGGCGGCTTATAGCATAACTGGTTTTGTTCTGGTTTTTTCTGAAATAGTGACTTAGAAAATATCCAGTCGGAACTTGAAGAAGATCAGTCGTTCTTAACATTTGGTCTGAACACAATTAGCGGTAAAACGTACGGTCTATTTACTACTTGGGAGATGTTCGCTTCATATTGTCACGACTTAAATTATTTCAAAATTGTTTCTGAAATATATATATATAATATATATATATATATATATATATATATATATATATATATATATATATATATATATATAATCTTCAGTTCATAAAATTATGAAAAAATAATTGATATTTCCAATTGCCTTTAACTATGATGAAACTGTTCTTTCAGTTATTATGAGCGTAACGAAAATCTTAGAAAAATGTGATTGGAATACCATTCGGAATTTTACTATACCGAGCGTTTGCAAAGTTTCTATGCCACTTATGCTTAAGTTACTCGTGAAGTCAGACATTTTGATTTATTAATTAAATTGATTGACTATACTCTCTCTCTCTCTCTCTCTCTCTATATATATATATATATTTTTTTTTATAATGCCAATCGCCTTTGAATATTACAGAGAGAATTATTATGTTAGAATAATATAAAATTTACGTTTAAAAAGTCCAATTTATTTCTATTACAATCTATTATAAGCTACCATCTTTCATTTATTTACATTTTTGGATTTTATTTGATTAAATATTTGACAACTAATCTGATTCTCAGCTTTACGTCCAATTCGTGTTGGAGTTTATTGAGGATGAGCTTTTCGTGCCTGTTTGTATGCCACAAATGAACCCAGAACAAACTACCAACAACAAATAGAAGTAAATCTAAAAATCGGACAAGTTGTAATCCACTTAATTAAATGAAAACCTAGAACTTATATAAATGAGCGATTGTAATTTACAGTTGAGTTTTCTTGAAATAAGCCTGCATTCGTCTAATTTAATTTAAATCATTGTTGAGAGTATAATGCATACATTTGTCAGTATAAATAAAGCACCGTATAGACTAGCAAAGGCAATCATTTACGTTCTAATAGGGTAATCTCCATGCTCTGTCTAGAAGTTAGCGTGGACAGAGCTCTAATATGCGCACATCTGCTCCAGAATCTGTGACTCTAAGCATCTCACCGCGTGCATCATACAATTTTGGCTACCCTCACGCTCTAGTGAATCCTGAATCACATCTCTTTAGACATAGAGTTCCAGCTAATCACACTTTCCCAAATCTACCATTATTGAACTGACACCCTGCTACCGGAAAAAGTGTTATTGAATTATATATATATATATATATATATATATATATATATATAGGTATATAGGCATAAGGTATAGGCAAAACATTGTGGGTGAAATGCATTTCACCAAAAAACACCTCAGCAAACGCTATACCTTTACAGGTCCACATCAGAAGAGCAAATCTTCATGTACTGTCTCTAAATTAACGCGGACAGAACTCAAATCTTGGCACGTCTACTACGGAGTCTGTCGTTCTAACCAATGAGCCACCTTTTCCGCGCGCTACATACAATTTTGGCTACCCTCACCTTGAGGTGGGGGTACAGGACGATGACTGTGTCGCTTTAGACCGGGCACAGTTCATGCTACCATTCCTGGACTGACTAGCTCCGGGCCGCCGGTCGTCAGGCCGGAAGTGCTATGGCTATGAGCCATATTTATTATTACATGCATACTGATAATCATCCCACTCGCAGAAATACGAAAATTCACAAATAATCTTCTATTTAAATATAAATGCAAGGAAAATTCCCAAAATGAGCTATTATGCATCTTACGCTCTGACACTTTCTAAAACAGATTAATTATTACATTTCTATTGGATTACATTTAATCAAGTTTTAGAACGTAATATATAAGCAACTGACGCATTAAGAAAATGCATTTTCAGTATAAATTAGGTATTGTATAATGTGGAAAAGGTAATTAATCCAGTAGAATGGGTTCTTCCTTATTAAGAGCTCATCACGTTCCGGTCTACTGGATGAATTGTCTTTTCCACACTATACAATCCCTAGTTTATACTGACAAATTTATGTACATAATTGGTCAGGTATTTATATCAGGTTCGCAACCTTAATAAAGTAATTTTTTCACCGCCTGCGCAACAAATGTTCGTTTAATTTTTATTGCCTTTCATTTAATTCCGGTATTGCATATAGTGTTTTGGACAAACTAGACCAAGGCTTGAGCTTAAAACTAAATAAATTAAAAGTGAAATATTAGTTTGCCATGTTCCGAATAATTCTTAATATACCGAAATCCGAACATTTGTGGGGATTTAATAAAATATTTATTGTAATTTTAATCAAATTTTATACATTTTTACGATAAAAATATAAATTCTTCGTTGAAAACAAATACCATTGATGATGACAGTACGTCCTATTATCCCACATTCTTCTCTCAAATATATAATGATTAAAAGGCGTAATACCGGCTGCTACTGATGAGTCGCCAGTGATCACGAAACGAATGTGCATGAGATTATACTTTCTATTCATGCTGTCTTTGGTTTATCCTTCTGGTCACAATTGAACTAATTTGTTACTAGGTTCGCAAAACCTAATACATACTTGCATATACATTAGTTCTTCGCAAAAAAACAATATTTAACTGTAATATATTGAATTGAATGATGTCATGCTTACCGCAAAATGTGATAACTGATATCGATGAAGGCCAGAGTGTATGGTTTAACTGGAGTAACAGGTGTTCGGAAATTGTTGTAATTCTCAATTTCGATGAACTTTAGCACAAATTTATATCCATCAGGTTGGTATCATGTACCGACTCGGAAACCATAGTGTTAGTATCCGGTACTCATCGATTTCAAAAAAGGTATCAGTTACTAACACAATATCCATAGTGTTAGTATCCTTTACAGACTCGGTATATATATTATATAGTGTGAGTTAGCGTTGAAATCGCATTGTCGTAGACTTTAGATGATGTTAGCTTCACTATTACAGGTTTACACATTCGTCTAGGAGATTGTACCGTCCTATTATTCCACATTCTTCTACCAAATATATAGTGGTTAAAGGGCGTAATACCGGCTCCTACTGATGAGTAGCCAGTAAGCACGAAACGAATGTGCATGATATTATACTTTCCGATCATGCTGCCTTTGGTCTATGCTTCTGGTCCCAACTGAACTAATTTGTTACTAGGTTCGCAATACTTAATACATACTTGCAGTTATATGAACATGTACACCTATGTGATGCACGCCTATCTAATGAAAGTTCAGTAATTGTTTTGAAGTCCGTATCATAAGTAGTAAAGAACCTGATTAAACTACATTTCTCACTTTTATTATCATTTGATTAGATTTGGTGAAATGGAGCTTTAGCACTGCTATTTTCTCACAGAGGTGAGGCCAATGAAGCAAGGTTTAACCAGACCAATTTTGATTCCCTAGTGTTCATTTCCAGTCTACAAATAACTATAATAATTTTGTAATTTAGGAGTGAAGCTTCGGCAGGCTATGCTGATGTAATGCTGCATATTATCATTACGAATATTACGTTACACCGAAATAAGTTCTTAAGTGAAGATCTTCAAATACAACATAATGACTACAGTTTTTTTTAAATTAATTAATTACAATTGATTAGTGATGCACGCAATTGATTGGTTGTTCGTTACTTCACACTCACCATGTTTACATTTTACTATTTTATATGCCTTTCAAGTTATATATAAATGGGTGTTCAGTTTTAGAAATTTGAGAAGAATATTAGAAAGAAACAGTTCTTTCAACTGATAAAATTTCTTTCTTTTTGCACATGGAAAGGGTACAATGAATTAATTATAAAGCTGTTATTTCACATAAGACTGCTTTTGTTATCCTCTCTAGAACATCTAAATAACTAAATTGACGGTGCACCATGGTTTTGTTTCAAATTACTTTACCCACATTAAAGTTGGTTCGAAGCGCGACGTCGGCTCCCATTGATAAGTAGTGAGTAAGCACGAAAAATAATGTGTCAGTAGAATTATACTAACGTTCAAGACCAAGATAAACTAACCTTCCATTAATTGCATCAAAACAAATACCTACGTGCATAATAATTGATCTTCTCAACAAGAAATAGATCAATAAAAAACGGTTTACTTTCCTGTCAGTCTAACCACGAAAGTGTGATGGCTGATATCGACTAACATCAGAAAGAGACTTCATTGAAAGGCTGTCCTTCTCCCTTACGATGAATTTTGTTCAATGGCAGTATTAAATTTTGCAGCAGGCGTATAATAGTTTTAATGTGAATAAAATATGTCTTAGTGAAATCAAGATCTTTGAATAGCAAAACGCGTCACTTTTAAGACGCTGGCATACTTTAGAGCTCTTACAACTGTTTAAAATGGTCTTCTATCTTTGCTTGATTTTTATGGATATGTCATGGTTATAGATTTTGATTAAGGCGTCAACGTCATAAGTTTTCGCGTGTTTCATGCTTAAGTTAAGAAATGAAAAATTTTACGCTTATAATAACATATTGAAAGTGGCGAAAATGTTAGCTTCGACAATGCACGAAAAGTTTCTACCAGATACCGCTGTATTCTGTTGCTGAGGCAAATGTGCATAAGCTGGCTTTCAGAAATGCTTATATTCTGTCTGAAAAGTTGATTCGATATAGTTCTATAGTTACTCGGCTAACCAATGATTGTTTATTTTATAGATGTGTTAATGTAGAAAACCTACAATAAAATTATGTTAATGGTAGAATATAAGTTATACAAGTTATTTATACATTACTTGTGCAAGCGATGATAATGATAGCCTAAATAATATGAAATGGAGTATACATATACATTACACTTACTATAATCAAGGTTGTGATCTTGATATAAAAACCTGGTCCATTAATTACTTACATTTTCCAGTATAAATTAAGAATTGTAAAGTGTAGTAAAGACAATTCATCCAGTAGAACGATTTGGTCCTTATTGGGAACAGATCACACACTGGCCCGGATATGTCGCGGAGAGGGCTCGAATCTGGGCACGTATAACCACCGAGCTACGCTTCCACATAACAAACAATTTTCAGTTATATACTAACTAATGTAACTCGGCTCAGTGGTTAGAGCACCAGATTCCGAAGCAGACGTACCCAGGTTCGAATCCTGTCCGCGAAAAATTCTGGCTAGTGCGTGATATTTTCTTAATAAAGACGAAACCAATCTACCGGATGAATTGCCTTTTCAACGCTAGACAATTTTTAATTTATACTGACAAATGTAAGTAATTAATGGGTCAGATGTTTATATCAAGATCGCAACCCTGATTAAAGTAATTGTCATCATTGCCCATGCAACCAATGTTCTTTTAATTATATGCATTACACAACAAAAACGGAAACGTAAGAGAAAATGAGCACACATAATTAACTAGTTTCCAGATTATAGAATTAATTTATTGTAAAATATTTGTCTGTGCCCCTACGTAACTGCGTTTTATTGCTTCCTGCTTTTTGGTTTACAATGTATTTATGTGGTCAAATTTAATCTTCGGCTTTTATAAGCTCAGGATAAACTTTTGTAAAAGAATAACGGATGAAATACGTAGGCAATATTTTCACAGTTGACAAATTTAAAATTGAAAAAGTCATACTTAATGAAATAAAATTTTCACGTACTTTTGGAGCGTGATAAGAGGACTCCAGGTGAGGAAAGAAAGAAAATGAATGCAGTTCTTCAATATTTGGAGTTATTTGTATGGTGCGAAGCACATGTTGGATATCCTGCGGAGTCTCGTTGCTTGGTATAACAATCTAAAATGAAATAAATTGAAATGGTAAAACAGCCTTTATTAGATACAGCATACAGAATAGACTTTTTTCCAAAAGCTGCAATCCTAAACAAGTAAAATTGCAAGATACTCTTATTTACGGTCAAATACCGGCTCCTACTGATGAGTCTATATTTAGCACGAAACGAATGTGTACATAAGATTATATCTTCTGTCCCTGCTAACTTTAGTTCATCCTTGTGGTCATAATTACAACTCTAATGGGAACATCGGCTGCATAATTTATGTTTTGTCACGAACAAAACATTTCTGAAGCTGTCGCAACACGTAAATAGGTTTTGTGATCAAAACATCATTAATTACACAGGAGATGAAAAAGATTCATCAAACCAGGTTTGCCACCTTGAAGTAACCTCATAACTCCGTTTTATTAAACTAATCGCACAAAAAAAAACAAAGCAACCGTAAGAAGCAGATATCTAGGCGTCTCGACTGCGCATGGTCATCATCAGCGCACAAACTAACAGACAAATATCTAATCTCAATGCACACATAAGTTATGAAAAATCAGATATGGAGCACTTACCTTTATTAGACTCGCACAGAAAATACTAAAATTAATGGAAATAATTGAAAATACAACTATATATATATATATATATATATATATATATATATATATATATATATATATATATATATATAAAGATATTTTCAATCACCTTATCGCTAAGTAATCTCATAAGCTGGAGTTGTTTAGCAAGAGATAAAGGTAGATACATATTTAATGATAATGAAGTATAATTGATTTGATTTTTTGGCTGGATGAAATTTGTTATATCCAATTCAACACAAATTAAACTATCCTCATAAATATTAGGCTGGTCAACTTGTAGAAAACATTATTAAGCGTGAAATCAAATGCCGAATATTTTGGTAAAGACATGCTGCAAGCAAGAGTTGTTGAGCACGCTATACAAAAAGCATTACATTATGGAAATTTAAGTTGATTTATGTGCAAAATTATCGATTTATGAAAATTGAAAAGCATTTCTGAATTAAAGCCGAATAAATTATAAACCGAAAAATAAAAGAACTGAACAGTTGTAGTATACTTGAAACTTTTAATGAGATATGTCTAGCTTCGAAAGAAAGTATTGAATTATATATATATATATATATATATATATATATATATACTGACTGCGATTGAAACGAGCACTAAGTCAATTTTACCCAATTTTCAATTCTACATAAAACAAAATCAGAAAATATTATATAATAATGAAGCCCTTTATATAAAAACAACAAACACCTTGCCTAAATATTTAAAACGCTTCACCAACATGATATTATAATCGGCTGGCCACGAATCACACAAGCCAACAACAATTTACTAGCATCCAGGCAAGACAAAACACCCCTCTCGACCAGACTCAAAAAACATTCGAATGGATTAAATGAAAAAGATTTTTGCGAAACTGGATTAATCAAAATTACCTGATCTGCGTTTTGACTAACGCAGTTGTCCTTTTTTCAGTATTTTTAGTTATTTACCAAAATATTCCGGCTGCCTTTATCGACAGCCTTCTTCAGTTGGTTCATCCTCACCAGTTTTAAAAAACTGGACTAATGAAGCAATTCTCGATGCGCGATAGGGTTGCCAATATATTTATCTTTTGTTCCATTCTCTGACTTAACACGACAGCTGGTAGGTGGATTATTGTTGCAAATATACTTGCTAACCTGAAATCGACACGATCATCAAATAACGTATATGCCGAGAATATGGACAATGTCTTTGGTTTCGGAAAACAGACCAAAGGTAATAAGATTTGAAAGCTGTCTCTTTGAAGATTTGCAGCATATAATCATTAGATCACCCAACTATTTCTCTAATCACCAAAGTAAAAGTTGTTCAAGTCAAACATATTTCCGTTTCTTCTCTGCGCTATCAACAATTGCGATGGGAATGATTATAGTTCAGGATACATGCGTTGATATTTTCCAGGACGATAGATTGCCCAAGCTTGACCACGCAAACGGTATTGATTATTCGATAGCCAATATTCAGAACAAATCAATTGAATAGATATCTAAGTGTAAGTTACTTCTACAGAATCACTCATCAGTATCTTTCTCTAAAATCCGCTATTTATGTATAAGCCCCAGTATCATTCTCCGCCTTAAATATCGTGTGAATGTTGGATCTTTAGAATCGGAGACTATGCTTAATCAATGTTGACATCCGTAGACACCTTTTTGGAACAGCAAACAAGTGTTTCTCGTAAGACAATCAAGTAAGGCTCCGAAAACTGTAACGGGCCGGTCATGTTTTGCGTCTGGCTTCAATCTGATTGTCCAGTACAGCAATAGTTTTTCAGCCAGAAGCAGATTGACTTAAGAATCATCGTCGACATGGTATAATCAGTTAATCAACTACAATTAAAATAGGTGTTATAGGACCCGTACATCAGCATGGAGTCCACTAACGCAGCATGGTAATTGGGTGGAAACCCTGCGCGATATAGCATCGAACCAAGCACAGTGGCTACTTTGTTGCAGATTTCTAGTAGGAACATTTTAACCTTCTATTCTTAGTAGGGAAAAGTTAAATTCAAGATTCTATCGTTTTAATAAAAAGAAAAATTCGGTATTGGCTGGGTCATTGTCAAGGAAGGCCGCTTGCACATTCTATTCACTGTTAACGAGACAACTCTTGGTCCTATTTTATCCAATTTGTTACTAGGTGCACAACACCTAATACACAATTGCACATATATTAGTTCTCCGCAATAAACAGTATCTAACTTTTATATATTTAATTGAATGATGAAATCTTTACCGCGAAAAGTGATGACCGATATCGAAAAACGCCAGAGTGTGTAGATTTATTGGGGAAGTAGTTGTAATTCTAAATTTTGGTGGAATTCAGCATATTTTGAAATCCATTGTGTTGGTACCATTTACCGACTGGACAACGACATTGTTGGGACACTTTCCAAACTCGGTATGTAGCATATAAAGAGTTGGCTCTGAAGTCGCATTTTCGCAGGCGTTATATGAAGTTAGCTCCACTACTGAAATTATACATATTTATATAGGAGATTGCACCATTCAATTGTCCCATATTCCACAATCAAATACATAGTGGGTATAGGGCGTAATACCGGCTGCTACTGATGAGTCGCATGTAGGCACAAACTGAATATGCACCTGAGATTATACCTTCCGCTCATGCTGACTTTGGTTTATCCTTTGGGTCATATGTGATATAATTTGTTACCACGTAATACACAACTCCAGCGGAAAGTTTGTCTAGAGAAAAGGCGCGCCAAAAATGCCAATGACTGTTTTACTCAGCAGTTTCAACACAGTCTATGCCAGAACCTATCGTGCGAACCACACAGTTCGTCATTTATGTTTGTATGTTGGTTGACCTAAACCGTACATAGAACGGATATTAGTAAACACAAAAATATTTTTACTCCCTGTTGGGGAACTGGTTAGTTTGGAGTAGATACCCACCAAATTGGAAGCCCTGGTTAAATAAATGGATGACTTGTACTGCGCTCACTGGAAACTTACCCCGCCGTAGTGTAGTAACGTTTCCCATTCGTCCGGCGAGCTTGGGTCAATGCACACAGTTCGGTAAGCGAATAATTGGTTGTCATCAAAAAGAGTCAAGTCATAATATATGGTGATCAATCTATCCAAAAGTGTGATTTCGATCATCAAACGGAAATGTCCAAAACCATCCTCCTCTATTGCAAACGGAGCCTGGCGAATAACTGTAAAATAACGCACAATGTTTAAAAAAATTACACAAATTCAGTACGAAGACTACGACAACATGTTTCATGAAAAACAAAGCATTGAAGTCGAAATTTAAGTTTACGTAATTGAAATACTTTCTAAAAGTAGTAGAGAGTGAAAGACAAATAATGGGTTTCAGACAAATATTTCACATACAAAAAAGATCGAAATAGTGCCCAAAGAAGGAAATAGAATATTTACATCAGAAAAGCTTATATCATAAACTTCTCAGATGGTCCATCGCGTGTTGAGAGGCTATAAAATACTTGAAGATTGAAAAATAAAATTGTCAAACATATATCTAATAATTCCAGCAATGTGATGGGATTTAATTACTTTTATATTGACGATTAATTTAACGTATCGAACGGCCCTGCGCTAAACTCGTGCTAAAAGACCACCCTGTCAAATGGCCGCTAAGTAAGATATTCGGATCTGGAAGATAGATCGTCGTTACCATCGGGTGCATCCCTTTGGGCAATACAACACTTTTTTTAAATTAATCCAAAAATGCTATAATTACAGTTTAAAATATATTCCAATAAAGTATTTTAATTCTATGTATAATTTTTATTTGAACTCTGTTGATAATGATGATGATCATGATAATATATATTCTGTGAAAGCCGCACTCGACGCAAAATCAATAAATCAAGTTTATTTATACAAATGAAGGAAACTCTGACATTGCACTTCCCTAAACACAGAGAGAATTTGCCATATGAAAAATGTTTGTTTATACAGTTTTGTGGACACAATAAAAGCAATTAAGAGAAAATTAAATTTTTTAACAAACCAGTATACTTTGAAATGAGCGAAAATGACTAAATAACTCGATCGTTGTGAGTTGAAACAAGTCAGGAAATAAAGCAACATCCGGTCGCGCAAATTTTTCTCCTTTTAAAATTACTGAATGACCACCAACGGACTAGTGAACATACTTAATCACAATCGACGAATATAAGCTATGTATAGAGAGCGAATCCCTTTAGATGGTGCATGTGTTATAGAATGTATCTAAAAACTGAAATACAAACTTCGAGTAACAAAAAAACAGCGGTGGGAGCAGAAAAAATTCTTAGAGTCAAACGTGCATAGACCCTCAAACCAAGTGAGCTCACAGTCGAAAGATAGAATGCCAAGTGCCGGATCCTATCCTACACCCTATCGATAAATGGAATGGTCGCTCTTTTTGACGAAACTCTACAAGCCAAAAAAATATCAGCTGAGAGAGCGCAGCGAGTTCGTTGATGTTCAAATAGACAGTAGCTTCTTCCCTATTGGTCAACACATTTGTTGTAAATACCACCAGAGGTTCGAAGCATTGCATAACAATTAACAATCAATTTATTTAGCATCACGATATCTGAGGATAGGTCCTTGTTCCCACTGTGATTTCTTTACATATTTGTGATTACACAAGAATATTTCGGTTTTGTGTTAGCTGTTCAGTTATGACCAGAAGGATAAACCACAGACATCATGAACGTAAAGTATAATCTCGTGCACATTAATTTCGTGTTTACAGGCGACTCATCAGTAGAAGCCGGTATTACGCCCTTTACCCATATATTTATTGTTGTTTATACTTCTGATCATAATTGAAATAATTTCATACCAGGTGCGTAAATACCTAATACATAATTGCATATATATATATATATATATATATATATATATATATATATATATATATATTAGTTCTCCACCACAAGCAGTATGAAACTGTTATGAATTTTACTGCTTTGAATTGCGCAGTGCGATCATCAAACCTAGAGTGTCCACGGTTTCCTTTCGTGGATGGTACGCACCGAGTTCGTCTTCGTTGTGGCTGGGTGCTGATTCGTCTTCTCACTCCGAAGACCTCTGTATCATTCGTACTAACCACTGGAAATGAAATACGATTTTCGTTTACAGGCAACGTTCCGATACCTCATTTCCAGTACCTTCAGCAAGCCTCAAATAACACATTACAATATATAGCAGTCAATTTATTTAGCAGAACGACATCGGAGAATGCGTCATTGATCCCACTGTGATTTCTTTATCTGTTTGAGCGTCACAATGAACTCCTCACTAGGTGCAGGAAACAATAAAACAATTATTCTAAAGAGTCACAGTCTTTTGTTTAAAATTTTACGGACGTGGCGTTGAGTTTGTACTTGAACAGTTTCTGCCTCTTATTGTGAGCAATTTAAACACCAGGAATTCGATAAATAAAAAAGGTAATTAATTCAAAAGTTTTCACATTAATCTTATTACCTATGCTATTCTACATAATTATGTGATAGTTAACTTCCGCATAGCTATGCATGGGCTGTAAATTTCAATCATTTATGACCTTCCCAATTGGTCTCCCAAGTATGAGAAAGACATAAACACACACACACCATCACAAGGTATATTCTCCATCGATTGCCCTAATTATTATGAAGGACTATTCATCTACTAGATCATGATTTCGTTCCACTCTTTCAGAAGCATCCGTAATGCACAGTAAATTTCGAAACCGTAACAAGTTAATATGTCAATGATTCCAACCACACCGATAGATAGGTTGAATTTCCAATCTAGATACATTGCATTATGAATGCCATAAGCAACGGCTCAGTAACTTACTTCGTCTTGTTTTTCAATCACAGGTGTAAACAATTTCAAAGCAAAGGAATCAATTGCTCTATTAAAACTGTCTTATAAATAGTGAAAGGAAATACACACAATGGTCTAGTAGACTTAATATAAGGTTCTAAGCGTACACTAACATCCATATTAAGGCTAAAACAATAAAGTAATTAAAATAACATCATGAATTATGGCATCGTTGGCATTGAGAGAAAGAAATACTCTGTAACACTGCGTGTTACTATGTAGTGCCTCTACAGAAACGTAATCAAAAAATAAAATATCTGCTATTTTCGCAGCATTTCTAAGTTGTAAACTGGAACACTCAACGATGATGAAGCAATTCGTTAATCATGCTTACGTAAATGAGATAAGCACCAATCCCGTTTTACTCGTTCACACTTGCAACCTAGCCAAACTACCGTCAGTCACACGTAATTACGTGTTTCGACATTTCCTAGTAAACTGATCAACGAGGATCAAACTGAAATGCATAATATATAAGGGGAACAAAATGACATTTGCGGCTCTTACTTTTAGAAATCTTGCCAACATTTTAATTGAAAGCATATATCGACTGCACAATTTCTAGGAAGCTAATAGCTTAAATTTTTAACCCTTTTACCATATTTATATAAGATCGAATATTTAAAGAAATGATTGCGAGTGGACTTGAAAAACTCAAAATATCATTTTATTTAACCAGTTATAAAACGTAGCAAAACGAATGATAGTCACACGTACTGACGCGTTTCAACTTTCGATAGACATGAGATAACAAAAGCAAACGAATTAGAAGGATTATATAGTAAAGAAATCAGAGATGCGTCTTTTATCCATAGTAGCCAAGTTCAATGACTGCGAGACTACTAGAGATTTTCTATTTATTGTTTATGTATCTTGGTTGAATAAAGGTTTATTAGTTTGCCTTCATGCTGTTATAATGTTCGTGGAACCTCAGAACGCGTCACTGCGTGCAACTTAGAGTAGTTTTATATGCTTTGCGACAAGATAATTGAAATAGAATTGGTTTTTATCTTAAACCCGCGATATTTATTTAAAGAAATTTTAACAACCATACGCGTAATTAATGATTGTTTAATTTTATACCTTATAAACCTTTTGAAAATGCTGCAAAATTATGCTCCTCATAAATGTATAGATATTGTGCAGCCGACGTTTCCAGTCAAGTAAAATGTACATTCGTAAACATGAATGAGAGCCAAATCTCTGATTTTCCGTCGCGCTATATTGACGATCATTGAACATCAAACCACACCAGTACTTACGATTTGCAATACAGTTTATTATTTTATGTGAATTTTTAAATAAATTGGGCATGTGTTCATTTCAAATCCGCAAACTCGATTTAAAGAAATGTCATCGCGACACGCGTAATCAATGAGTGTTTAATTATCTCAAAACTTCTACAGGATATTTAGAAAATTGATCATTTCTAAAATCAGATAATAAATTCTTAACGTTTCTTATAAGTTAAACAATCATTGATCGCACGGGTGGTGGTAACAATTCTTTCAATCAAGATTGCGAGCTTGAAGTAAGCACAAATCCCTTTTTTTATTCAACCAGTCGTCGAAAAACATAGCAAAACCACCGACAACCAAACGTACTGACGCGATTCGACCTTCCATGATCATCATCAGAGTACGAAGGCAAACTGACTGGCGAGGAGCAAACTGAAACGCAAATATATGGAAAGCTAAGTCAGATAAGCGGCTCTTAGTCTGTTAGTCTCGCATACGTTGTACTTGACTGTAATTGTCGGCTGCACAATTTCTGCGTAGTCGCGAACATTCAGCAGTTTTCGCCATATATATAGGCAATACAATTAAACAATCATTGAAAGACTTCTTATAAAGTATTAACACATTATTATTTCAATACATATTAGAAATGTAAAACAGGAATGTGAAAAAAGAAGTTAACCTTTAGATCGCCATTTCGAGTAAGCTTGTTACATAAAACCGATTGCAGGCAGTTTCATTGACTGCAATTTAGTTTTTTGTAATTAGTGCATATCTCAGTATAATGGTCCGGTGAGAATGCGTATATAGTTCCAATAAGTTGTTGAGGCACTGAGAACTCGTAACTACCACTCGATCCTAAGTATGCGTTTAACATTAAATTTCGATCGGCCAACTTAATTTGAGCAAACTATTCACTACTAATGCCACTTTACTACCATTTCCCCATGAAATTAAGGTATTTTTGGGCGATTAATGAATTCTGTGTCGTCCATTGCTATAAAACTGTTGAGAAAGTGCTAGTCTGATTTTTCCGTATTGACCACCTTAGTATGAGAAACTTAAACATCGCTAATGTTCAACCAGTTTAGTCCAGTAAGTAAAAAATGCACACAAACCATCACACGAACAGTAAGATACAATTTACAATGATGGACTCTCAATCATGCGAAGATATTTTATAGTTAAAGAGCAAATGAGAATTATTTTTATTTACTAAAACCCATTCTTATTTAATTTGTTCTCTGGAAAGTTAAAATTAAATTGTCGACGATATAGTGTGAAAATTGCAACAAATTACATCATAAACAATAAGGTTTTTGTTGCGAATGAATGGGAAACATATTTAGGTTCTCGTGAACACAACTTACCCTGTTGTGGCCTTTCGAATGTTTCATGCAGGTGAAACGTTACTTTTTTGGCAAAAGAAGAAATTGGGTATCGCGGGCTCCAGCTGTCTACAGAACAGCGCCAGTGATGTGTTTTTTCTGCAGTTGGTTTCGCTTTTCTATGTACACTGTGACCAACTTTGAATACAAACAGAATCTGAAAATTAACAAAACAACAAACAAAAATATTAAATTCTAATATTAGCCTGTTTTAGATGAAAGTATAAGCTAAATTTGGCTTGACAAATTAAGGCATAATATATTTTATACAAAGAAATTTTTTGTATCCAATACAGAACCATAACTTTCAAATCAACCCAGCGAAACTAAATAACGCAAAAACGAAATTTCAGAAAACCGGCAAAAAAATTAAAACACCAGCCGGATTGCATAAATAAAATCTGACCGTTGGACTTCTTGAGAACCAGAATAAGCCACTAGGATTCGTCTTTGTGCATAATTGCAAAGCATTTTCTCTAATAATAGGACGATTATGTGGGTGATCACCTGCAATTTAACATTATCTCGCAGTCATGTGTTTAAGTAATTCAACTTGCATAACCTATCAAAGGAGACCAATAGGGCAGCACAATTGTAACGTTTGGACGCCTTTGTCGCATAGCGGCCAGCCACGTGTTTGTGAAACAATATTCTATAACTATGTAATAGGTATTGCGCAGCTAGTAACAAGTAGGTCTATATAAGATATAAAGGTTGCGCTGGAGTTAGCATGGACAAAATTTATAATCTGATAAACACATGTGTTCCAGATGTTTTTACATGCCAGCGCGGCCCATGTTGATAGACCTATAATTGTTGCAGATACCTAATATGTGTTTTTATGCATTTTATTGCAGATTTAGCAACAATTAGGTCCAAATGTGATCATAAGATTGCGCTAAATTCAGCATGGACAAAATGTATTTTCTGATAAACACATATGTTCCAGATGCTTGACAGTCCTATAACCGTTACGGATATCTAATATGTGCTGTTATATAATAGGTATTGCGCACCTAGTAATAAGTAGGTGCAAATAAGATCATAAGGTTGCGCTGGAGTCAGCATGAAAAAATCTAATTGATAAGCATGTATACCAGATTTTCGTACATCCCAGCGCGGCCTATGTTGACAGCCCTATGTTTGTTGCGGATACATAAAATATGTGTTGTTATGTATTTGAAATTGCGTACCAAGTACTAAGTTGGATCAAATAGGACGAGAAGGATATGCCAAATTCAACATATGTCTTCGTGAAAGAATAATCACGAATAAGGATTAAAAATATTGTACTACACTTTTACTTAAGTTCCAAGTCCGAGTTGAAATTTTCATTTCGCGACTATAACTCGCCATAGCTTCGTCGAACCTACTCTTATTTAACAATTGGAACAACCACAATACGTTTCATGACTTGGTTCAAGCCGTAAAAGAACAGCAGAGTGCCCGTTATCTTCGCTAGAAGATTTAGTACTGGTGTACTTAATACCGACGAGATATTCTCACTTAATTAATCAAGCATGATTTAATCTGAAATGTGCAATATATAATAGCACAACGCAGGTGACAAAAAAATCACTTAATGTACCTTTTAAAGTAATAGTACAGTATGCCTTGCATGATTTTGATTTAGTACCTATGAATAAAATAGAGCATAACCATTCTTGTCCAGATGCAACTCACCTAATATTTGCCGCATATGACGATGAATGACAAAGCAGTAAGTTCAATTTTGCAAAATATAATATCGTATTTTGTGCTCTGTTTTAAACGAATTCCAAATATAATTTCATAGCGCGAATTGCACTCTAAGTCTCTTAACAAAAGTACAGTTAACAATTCAGTATTTCAAAAGCAAATAGTTAATTGATAAATTCATTAAAAATCAATTATTATGAGAATGGTATTAAAAAATACTGTTGATCAAGTCAACTAACTTGAAGTAAGCAAAATTCTTATGTATAAGACAAACGCAATGCATAGGAAAACCACTGCCGGTTACACGAAAATAAAAATTGTCGGCCTTCCTTTGTCATCAGCAAAGTAGCACATGTGACTGACGGTAGTTTTGCAACTTCGTAAGACTGACACCAAAAATAATTAATTGGTTTATTTTAAATAGGAATATATGATCCAAATAATGTTTGTCACCTTCATGTCACAGAATGGTCGCTAAATAAAAATGTATTAAAGAGTAGCAAAATATGCAAATTTATAATAAAGAAGGCACATCATTTTCGCTGTCGATATTTCACATCAGTTTAATTTACTTGAGACTGCTATGAGTGAAAAGTAATCCTGGCATTTTACAATATTATATAATCTTGCAGTTTGATCCCTGTTAATCAGACTTAAATGGTTATCATCACAACCTCAAATACCACGCCACCTGGGAAGGTGATACCTACTTATATACGTTATCGGTATAATCCAGGTATACCAGACGAAAACAAACAAAGTTGATCAGCTATACATGAATTCTTGTTGTTGAGAACTCATCAGCAAAGTAAGAATGAGTATTTAGCCCAGTCATGTAAAAAATTGCATATGCTACCAAAGCTGTGCATGGCATGATACTTTGAGTTTTATACCGCTTATTATATTAAGTCAGTCTCTCCTTCAGTTGGATCTTCGACGGTAATGAGTACGACCTGAAGTCCCAACAAGCCATCGCCAATAAGTCGCAATAAAATAGACACTGTGACACCTGAGTAAATGATTTCAAACCAAGTAAGAAGGGTATAACTTAGTTATATACATATTATTAAAATAAACTAACGGTTACACGGTGTTACTTTACTTTACTTTACTGCGGCTGACTCCTTTTGGAGGATAAGCCGGCTCCATTGATTTCATGGAGTTTCTTGGGAATTTGGTACAAGTTGTGTCCCCTCACCACTCGGCTTTTTGATGGAGAACGCACCTCTAGCCTTTGCACATCCAAGCGCACTCTGCAAGGCAGCAGTAAGTTGCATGGTTGCCGGTGGCTGTTGAGCTCATTCGCCATTCGGAAGTACGGGGTACTGTCCAGGAGTCCATGTAATCCTGTGGCTGTTGAACCCTTTGTGGCGGGAACACACGCCGAGTCATGGTGCCGTCGTCGGGCTCATGTGGTATTTTATAGGAGATCCGATTTCCGTTTGGAAATCCACCACGCCCTGGTGACACCACCGCCATAGCCCCGTTAGCCCATGTACGATCGGCCATCGAAACATGGTTGACACCGTCGTACCACGTTGAGGAGGGGATGGTGTAGATAATTATCATCTCGATAAAAACGAATTGGATTCCTGATTCTAAATCCGTCACTATAAATACGTCCTCTAGATGAATCATAACAATGGATATTCCCGCCAACATAGTGCTCATTTTCAAAATTAAGCCCGCACTATTTTCTCTAAGAAAAAGCCCATAATACTAAATCTGTCGATTTTTATTCATTTCATACAAAATAAATAGGGTTCTGCTCGCATGAACCGTCTTCTTTTGACAAAAAAGTAAATATAATAAGATATATCCTAGTCTCATGATGTTTTACCGCATTGCAATATAATCCTTTGAGCTAATAACTGCTTCAATTTCTGATTGGCTAATTGTGCCTAAAAATCCGTTTGAACGCTGTTTGCATCAAGATTTGTAATTGCAGCATCTGCCACTCCCCATAACCAATTAGGTGACACAGCTGAGGGCCGTAAAGCATGATGACAAAAAGAGCGTTGTGCTCAGGATCAAGCTTCTTAACCATATACGAACCCTCACTTACAGTCTTTTGTGTCGTCGGTTAAACCATTAAGTAAACCCAGGTGTATAGGGAAGAACATGTTTTATTTCAAGCGTATCCTAGTCTGCTTGGCTCACACGGCCTAAATTATTGTTTTGTATGTCAGATATTGTACAGTAATTCTGGTGCGCGGAGATTAAAAGTCCGCCAGTCAATGAAGCTCAGCTCCTTAGACCATAATTATCGAAGCGGGCCAGTAGTGATTGATAACGTAAATAGTATAGCACGTTCGATTAAATGTATTTTATCAAGCCCGGAATCAGGAAAGTTGCAGCACAAAAATCGCAGAACCTCGTTATCGTACGCTGCGCTTGCTAAGCCTTGGCGTTAGTCTGAGGGTGATACGCAGTTGCTTAGAAATGATTAATTTTTAGAATCTAGCACCACTGGTTAAATTCCCTTAATTCGAACTGGATATTGTAATCGGTAACAATATCATGTGGAGTGCACAATCCACTAAACCAGTGATATTTATTTCCGGTTTCACTTGCTTCGTAAGTATAATCTTGACAAAGCGAGTAAATTGGTCAGTCATATAAAGAACATCTGACACTGCCGCACGCGCTACAGATCGAATACTCACCAAGTCGATATGAATAAGTTTATTTTTTACTACCGCATCGAAAGCATTAAGTTACACATTCTCAGGTAAGAGTTTAAAAAATGACGTAATATTCAATTTATACAATAACGACAAAAGTCATTTTCCGTGCTCCTTAAGTACAGCCACGAAGGTTAGATCGTATCATATTTTTCGTGGTTAATACGAATGATATGAAAGCCTTCGACGAATCAGCACCCAGCTACCACGGAGACGTATTTAGAAATTTGTATCAATCGGATCTTAGCGGAACTGATAGTGAAAATCTATCACCCACGAAAGAAAACCGTGTATACTGTAAACGTGATGATCGCATCGCGCAATTCAATAAAACATTGTACCGCTTATTCGTCTTAGCGCCAGTAGGCAATATTTAACGGGCAAACCTTTGTAAGATGCTGGAAACAGTATTCTAATAAGTAGTTGAATGATTATTTTTTGAGGCGTGATATCGATTCCCTGTGTTATTATTATTCAAAGGCTTCTGATAATTGCCCATATATTCACATTGTCGACATAAACCAATTAAATAATAGATTGTTCACGAATTAATCCATCATTATATGGAACACTTTAGACGAGATCCTTGAGCTAAATATAATCAGAGTATATATGCAAAGGGTTTGAGGTAGCTGTACTGCTCTTTTCAATTGGTCATCTAGTCACTCTCCAACTTGCCAAAAGCTCTACTTTAAGTAACTATTAGCCGCCAGCAATTCGCAAGAAAAGATGGTCCAGGGCAGGCTTAGGACACGTGTCGGTTTTTCTTCATAGCGTTCAATTAATGAAAATCTGAAATTGATGGAAGCGAAACTCTAATTTCCTTAATGTATGCTGCAAGGATACTGTCACGGTTGTCTTTTTTAATAATCAATATTCTGAGTGTCAGGTTGTTCTACAATCAACTAGTCACTTTCATGTCCAAAAAGGTTAGTGCTTACTCTCCAAATATTGTCAAGTAATAAAACGAGTGAAAATAAATTTTAAATGGCTTTATTTATGCTAATAAATGGCCTATCTCACAATAATTACTGACGTTTTACTAAAATTGCGTGTGCCAAGTATATTCTTATGTACATGTTTGTTGAAGCATTCAGTTAAATATAAGTATATGCAGCTGTACGCTCATCAAAAAGAAGCTACACAGATTTCATACAAATTCCCTTTGTATGTGTCAGAAGAATTATTTTATTATTACAATATGAAATGACGTAATCAAGGATAACACCAATGAATAGGTAAGTGTCAATGTAATACAAATACACTGATAGTAACATCAGACCTAAATAAATGATCTAAAGTTACCAAAAATATGAATCTTAATTAAGATATAAAATTAAAATAAGGGTCTGGCAATAAAGTTCAAAACCTTGCCTAGCAAAAGAAAGATCGTAGAAAAATTCTAAAAAAGGTAATTTCAAATGAAAGCTCATTTATAAGTAGTACTCTCCATAAGAGGTCTAAGCTGATAGACACAGTACTTTAACCAGAAAAAGAGAGATTGTTTATGTTGTTAATATGAATAAACGTAGTAATTATTAAGAATTATCGAATTAATAATACTACATAAGCTCAACTTAATCTAACAATCCCAATTTTTAGTCAAAGACAATTTCGTTTTATGCTATTAATAGTTGACGTTATCCAAATAGAGCCCCAAAATTTGTCCAACGCAGTTCAATTAGTATAATGCTTCTACTTAATTTAAAAAGATTCCTTAATCAATCTATTAAATCTTTTCAGACTGATAAAAATCGCCTACCAACCTAATTAATTATATGCACAGTCTTCACTGAAAGACGTGCAAGATCCGATATGGTAGTACGTCCATACATGCATTCAATTCTATATTTTCTTCTTCTTAGTTTAAATAGGCGCATTTCGTAACTATATTCACGACGTTGTAGCCTTGCGTGTTATTTTATACACTTCTGATTTTTCTAAGCGTTTAATTTTATTCTTTAGGATGCGAAGTGTAGTACCCAGGGCGATGGATTGCCTCTAAACAGTCCGTATGTTTTATTTTTACGCTACATAAATTATGTTCCGGTTTAATTCGTATACATGTATACCATGATCCAACGAACCTACTGTATTAAATCAGATTAAGGGTACTTCAAATTGCGACTAAATTTGCTTACGACATCCACCATCCTGACAACTATTGGCTTCAGTTTACCCATTATAACCAAAAATTTCCCGAGGTCAACTAAATCAGGTTCCTTATGTTTGATATCTTTGGATGCCCAGCAAATTACCGTACTCACAAAATTTTCTGCAATATAGAAACTTCTGCCGTTGTGATATACATTTACGTAAAAAATGACAATGACACACAAGGTCTAATTACAAAGTTACAATCTAGTTTTAATTTTGATAAATAGGATGTTTTTTTCAGATAAGCACAAATCAATATATGCTGAAACGTCTTATTGTATATTCGCACATACACTAGTCATACACACAGACACGTTTGAAATAGCTTAAGTTATCATCGGGGCATGACGGCAAAACAAAAGATAAAGGTAAACTAGGAACGTGTATATAAAATGCTTTAAAAGGTTCAACAGCACCTTGGCAGCAAAGCAGTGCACCCTCAGTTTAATACATTATAATATATTTGTAACAAGTGTAAATAGCCACAGTTTAGCTCATAAATTAATTATATTTACACTTTTTAGTTAATTCTGTGTTACACGTGTCATCATCATCATTAGCAACAATATAAAAGGCATTAGTAATAAATGTCTCACTTTAATATAACTATAAGAATAAAAAATTAAAAACGATAAAAATAATAATTTAGACAAACTAATTATCAGATTTATTAAGGAGAGGATCTAGTTACTATGAGTATATTTACCATAAATGAGGCAAACTAAACTTCAATAAAGCACCATTATGGCCAAATCAACTTTGATATTTGGCAATCCAATATTGGGGTTAATGATAAGATCATCGCCCATCATATTCATAGCATCTAAAAGAGCGTTATTGTTAGATTGAGAAGATAAAAGATAAGGAAAAAGAGTCAGAATCGGGGATAAAGGTGTCCGCATTAGCCTGATTTCGCTTATCCACCCGACATGACACAGCAGATAAGGCGACGGCCGATGCAGTATAGATTTATTATAACTCGTACTGTTCATGGTTATATGTGGGTTGTAAGAGAACAATAGTTCTATTCCAAGTTGGATTGGTTTGTTCTCCTTCTCTGAGATAGTCTGCCAAACGGGTTCCTTTTTGCGCTCTGACGATGACAATAGAAAAATCCAATTATAGCTGCGTACGATTGTACTTAAAGGTTACATCGCGAATTATAGTATTTGACAAATAATTTGCCTAACTCACTTGTGGTTACGTCAATCTATTTTATTTATCTCGATCTGAAATTGACCAACTGAAACAGTGTCCCAATCAACATTTCATAATAAGATTCGATTGTGATAGAACATTAAAGAGTACCTGTAGAGAATAGGTCGGCTCGTAAATTTTACTCTTGATTAATGCCTCCTGATGATCAGTTAGCAGTGACCTAACAACCAAGTTAATACATCGAATAACAAAGCTGTTCAAGTGCTGGCAAATATACAAAGTGATCTCTGATCTCAGCAGTATAAGGGAAAATCGGCAGTATGCTTGAATTAACGATATTTGACTTTATGTCTAATGAAATATACGGACGTTTCCAGTGGTTAGCCAAATTTTCCGAGTGAAATAGCTGTTAGGATAAAACGTCTGAAACACTAACAGGAGCCAATTCGTTTGTGTCGCCAAAGATCATTAGTAAACGCATTTTTTTACGAATTGCAGCAGAGCGTCGTTTAACACGACCTTAGGTTCCGGACAAAATTGACCAAAACAACCATCATCGGTTCGTTAAGATATTATTACATACAGAATATTTTTTTAGTGCAATTAATGGCTCTCTGTATTTTCTGCTCGTAAAACAGCATTGTCGATATATCAGGATCAAGAAGCCCGAGTGGTGAGGGGACACCACTTGTACCAAATTCCCAAGAAAATCCATGAAATTGGAGCCGGCTTATCCTCCAAAAGGAGTCAGCCGCAGTAAAGTAAAGTAAAAGTATCAAGAAGCCCGCCATTATCAACGATCTGCACTCCGGGGTGTTTCGTTTAACTCAGTACACTGCATCGACAACATATTTTACAAAGACGAAAATATTACACGCCGTTGTCATTCAACAGATCAAATGGTAAAACATGCAGAGGGACGCTTAGTAGTGCTATTTTAGACCAATGCTTCGAGCAATTTAACTATTTTGGTCAGTATGACATTATTAGTCATCGCTCGCTATAATATCTCGTTAGATACAGAATCGAAGGCGGCGGAGTAGTTTAGAAAAGCAACAATGAAATGCCGTTTATACCGGTGGTGCAAAATAAGAATGCGATCTATGTATCCAAATACCGGTTGAGACCTTTGTTGAGTTGACTGTCGCCTTGGAGCGGTAGGAAAATTGTGTTTTCCTACAAACAAAGCCAATGCAGTACAAATTCTTAATTGCTAAAAGAAATTCTTTTCCCCTAGATTAAAGATAAGTGAATACCGCGTTTGTGCAATTTGACAGTCGTAATACTGACTGTCACGTGAGGCAAAAACCCTCGCATTCAAATTTTTGGACAAAAATTCTTTTGGCTTAAGCGGTACACGAGAACAAAAAGTCAAAGATGTATAGTTTATTGTGTTCTGCTCCACTACAAAAGACGTAGCGTCGCCAATCGTCTTCCTCATACTAATCCATGGACGTCATGTATGTCATAATGACAGTTTATTAATTCTACCATGGGAATATAGATGCCCAACGGGCCATAATTTAGCTTCGTAATTTATTTACTCCAGGACTTGGAGATATGAGCAGATAAGGCCAGCCAATTTATACTGATCTACGGCCTATGCAGTATGGAATCATAATAAGTAATATTGTTCATTGGCTTTAAAAGAGCACCAAGTCACACATTGATATGTTTGTTTATTTGTACACACATTTATATTAACACCGTTCGTATACTAACATGTTTTGTTTTGTCTTTTAGCATGTATATCTGCATTATATGATGAATAAAGCCTAATATTTTAGGCAACTCTTTCTTCTGACTTGTCTAATCATTCTGCCCGTTTGCTGTGCTTGTTACTGTGATTCAGAACAATTTATTCATCATATAACCCAATCATGGAACGCCTAATAAGACCAGAAAGATTTGATGTTGAACCTAGTGCACCAGATGCAGCAAAACAATGGAATCATTGGTATCGTACATTCTGTGGCCTCCTAAAAGCAGTCGAATCCATGAATCCGGATAAATTAGACACTCTTATTTCCTACGTCTCTCCTAACGTATATGAACACATCGTTGACTGTGATACATATGATCATGCTATCAAAACTCTAATGAATCTCTATGTCAGACCGAAAAATGAAGTCTTTGTTCGTCATATACTCGCGACTACTAAACAAGAAAATGGACAAACATTGGATCAATTTGTTCAGATTTTGAAATCGTTAGCTAGGGAATGCAATTTCAAACCAACTACGGCCGAGGAAAATCGAGACGATGCTCTGCGCGATGCCTTCATTAATGGAATCCAGTCCAATTCAATCAGACAACGTCTCTTAGAACACAACTCACTTAATTTTCAAGCGGCTTTTGATCAAGCACGTGGTCTCGAAATGGCGGAAAAGCAATCATTATCATATCAAAACTGTTTGAATTCTGCACACACTGCAACGGTTCAGCCACTCTGTCCTTCATCAACCTCCGATAAATCTACAGATAATCTTGTTGCTGCTGTTAAACAAAAATGTGACTTTTGTGGGTACGATTATCATTTAAGATGGAAATGTCCGGCCAGAAACGCCTTCTGTAAAAGTTGTGGAAACAAAGGACATTTTCAAAAGGTATGTCGCTCTAAGAATCACCGCCCAGTGGTTTCGACGCTTCATCCTACCATATCTGCAACTGTATTAGCAGCTGCTCCAGATTGTCTCACCAAATGTGTAATAAATCTAGAAGTCAATAACATAAATTGTCATGCTCTCATTGATACAGGCAGTTCCTGTAGTTATGTTTCAGAAGCCTTCGTTTTGAAAAATAATTGGAAAATTCACCCCTCTCAAGAAACAATAACCATGGCGTCTAGCTCATTTTCGAGTCATACCAAAGGTCATTGTTTTGTGTCGATTCAATACAAATCATGTGTTTATCAAAATATCAAGCTATCTATACTTTCTGATCTTTGTACTGACGTACTCCTCGGTCATGACTTCCTTGGATTGCATAAAAGTGTAAATATCTCTTTTGGTGGTCATAAATCGTCATTCACCGTCTGTTTACTGAAACCTGCATCTGTTACGTCCCCGCCTCTTTTCCACCATTTAACTGCTAACTGGAGGCCTATTGCTACGAAATCAAGAAGGTACAATCGAATGGATGAAATATTTATCCGGGATGAAATAAACAGATTAGTTTCTGATGGCATTATCGAACCTTCAACATCCCCGTGGAGAGCACAAGTTCTCGTGGTATCGAATGAGAATCACAAGAAACGTATGGTTGTGGACTACAGCCAAACAGTCAACAAATTCACACTATTAGACGCCTATCCTTTGCCGAAAATAGACCAAATGGCTGAAACCATTTCAAAATATCATATATTCAGCACTTTGGATCTCAAAAGCGCTTACCACCAGATACCTATCCAAGAACATGAAAAGGTATTTACTGCTTTCGAAGCGTGTGGACGCTTGTTTCAATTCCGTCGCATTCCCTTCGGAGTGACGAATGGTGTCTCATGTTTCCAAAGAACTATGGATCATATAATCGCACAGGAACATCTCACAGATACATTTGTCTATGTGGACAATGTGACAGTTTGCGGGAGAGATACGCTTGAACACGAAACAAATCTCAACAAATTTCTTAATGCCGCTAAAAAATATGGATTGACTTTAAATGAATCAAAGAGCATTTTCGCAGCTAAAGAAATTACTCTTCTTGGTTTTCAAATATCGAATGGAAAAATTAAACCTGATCCTGACCGATTAAAGCCTTTACAAGATCTCCCACCACCGTCGAATGTGCAATCGCAACAAAGAATTGTGGGATTTTTCGCTTATTATTCGCCGTGGATCTCCAACTTCTCCGATAAAATCCACTCACTCGTTCATAATCGAACTTTTCCTTTGCCCGTCTCTGTGAAACAAAATTTCGATGATCTTAAAAAAGAATTAGCCGTAGCAACTTTAGCTTCTATTCGTTGTGATATTCCGTTTGTCGTCGAAACTGATGCTTCGGACGTAGCTATTGCTGCCACTTTGAACCAAGATGGAAGACCTGTGGCGTTTTTCTCTCGGACGTTGACGCCATCTGAAAAACATCACTCAGCTGTTGAAAAAGAAGCCTATGCCGTGGTTGAAGCTATTCGAAAATGGAGGCATTTGCTTTTGGGTAATCATTTCAAACTTGTCACTGATCAAAGATCTGTTTCCTTTATTTTTGGCAATCAAAATCGGGGAAGGGTGAAGAACGATAAAATTTTGCGCTGGAAAATGGAATTATCACCTTACAGCTTCGATGTTGTCTATAGACCCGGAAAAGATAATAAAGCAGCAGATGCACTAAGTCGATCCTGTTGTGGTGCGCTTCTAAATGGACTGGATTTAAAACAAATACATGATTCTCTTTGTCATCCTGGAATTTCTCGTATGCTCCACTTTGTGAAATCTCGTAATTTACCATATTCTATTGATGAAATTCGAAAAATGACCTTGAGTTGTGAAGTGTGCTCTGAAATCAAGCCCAGATTTCCTTCGGCAATTCAAGGCCAATTAATCAAAGCTACCCAACCGTTTGAGCGGTTATCTATCGATTTTAAAGGACCTCTTCCTTCATCAACTCGTAATCGTTATCTACTGACGGTCATCGATGAATATTCTCGATTTCCCTTTGCATTTGCTTGTCCTGACCTTAGCAGTCACACCGTCATACTTCACCTGTGTCAAATATTCGCAATGTTTGGGATGCCTTCGTACATTCACTCAGACAGAGGTTCTTCCTTCATGTCGACCGAGGTACAAAATTTTCTTCGGGAAAAAGGTATAGCTTCGAGTAGAACGACTCCTTATAATCCCAAAGGAAATGGACAGGTAGAAAGAATGAATGGTACCTTATGGAAATCGATCCTTCTCGCTCTCAGATCAAAAAGGCTTTCAGTTGAAAACTGGGAATGCGTGCTGCTGGACGCATTACATTCAATCCGTTCATTATTGTGCACATCTACCAACGAAACCCCTCACGAGCGTCTTTTTCGACACAATAGAAGGTCGACTTTTGGTACCACACTCCCAACCTGGCTTACTGTTCCTGGCAAAGTTTTACTCAAGAAGAATGCTAGAATTTCTAAATATGACCCCTCTGTGGAAGAAGTTGAACTAATTCATTGCAATCCTAACTATGCGCATGTTCGTTTTTCTGATGGAAGAGAAGATACAGTATCTATCCGTCAATTAGCCCCGAAAGGCTCCGACGCACTGATGAATGAAGCTGGAACTAATATGGGACTCTGTGAAAATGAACCGGTTGTTGCTGATGAACAAACCTCCTATAATGACGATACCGATATTGATAATGTTAAGGCAAATGGTGAATCTACGGATAACTCAAATGCTCGTGACCTATCAGAGAATCTCGAAAACCTTATCAATCAACAACAACGTGTTCATTCTTATAATTTACGAAGTGGAAATGTTTAAATACTATGTTTTCTCAATCCTCTTTGAATTGTTACTATAACAGTCTTGTTCCGACTCTGACGCTACGCTACAAATCGCAGTGGAGGAGAATGATATGTTTGTTTATTTGTACACACATTTATATTAACACCGTTCGTATACTAACATGTTTTGTTTTGTCTTTTAGCATGTATATCTGCATTATATGATGAATAAAGCCTAATATTTTAGGCAACTCTTTCTTCTGACTTGTCTAATCATTCTGCCCGATTGCTGTGCTTGTTACTGTGATTCAGAACACACATTCCTAGTGGGGATTTAAGATTTTTATTTAATCTGATGGCTCATAGATGGCCTGTGACCCAAGGCTGACGAACACCATCCGCACCATGATATAATTTAATAATTTTCCTTTCCTTAGATAGTCTGCTGACAAAGGTTTGCGAGCACAATATTCCTATAATTACTGGTCTTTTAAAAGCGCCATAAATAGTTTTTGCGACGTGTGCTAAAACAAGCAAAAACGTGAAGTGCAGATCCAGATCTAGTCTTTGGTTGTCAGAGTTTATTTGAGGCGCTAGTCATAAGGGTACCGACAGTATCAGGAAAGCAATCTTGGAACCACCATACGGCTTTGGCAAGCACTTGGACCCGGCTATTGATATAAAGAGATGTTCTTTGTTAATGGTTGAATGTTTCTTCATCTTTAAATTGTTTTTGGTCTAAAACAAAATGTTGCGGTGCTTCTTGCCGCAAGACTTTTGGAAACGTCGATTTATCGGGAATAGTGTGCGGGAATCTTCTTCCGTCGTGATTGCTTGTAATACATTTCGCGGCCATATATAAATAAACATGTCAAAGAATACGATCACACCCGACTAGTCACTATGTGCTCTGCTAACGGAAGTAAATTAACTTACCAGTGATAGTTTTCGTCTTCACTCCAGCTCAGAAGCCAGCGTTATATCCAGCTTAAGCTCGCCAAATGAAATAACATTAACATCTAGACGAGCCTTTATGCGGAAGATATATCCAATAAGATAGCTCGTTAAAAAATAACGACGTATAACTACACAGACGACTTAGAACTAAATAAATATATGCTAGCGTGAACGCGTGTCCTTGTACCAAATAAAATCATATATGTAACAACCTTTAAATAAGTTCACCCTATCATTAAACAAAATTATTTTGTAAAAATTCCTGATTGGTCGATACATGAAACAAGACACTTCAGTCTCACGGATAAACGCTCTAAACAAATTACATAACAGAAACACACTTCTCGCGTAATCTATTATTGTTTTTTGTGAATCAGCATCAATTAGCAACTGACAGCATACTTCACTTCTGAGTCAACTGCAATCACAGCATTCTTATCTCATAATAAAATTGTAAATTGCAGATTATTTCTGCAACAATCACCGAGTTTTGTAAGCAAGCGCTGCCATTAAAATATAAAATTTATTAATCAACTTCTTGTTGCAGACACAACCCTTTGGACTATCACTGAGAAACGTCAAAGATACATTCCGGTTATCAAAAAAGTCGCGTCAAGCAGCCGCCTACATTCTTATACATAAAAATCACGGTGTCAAGCCGGTGCGCATGATAAAAATCCCTTTTTAGAATCACTTCATATAAGATATAAGATACTGTTACAGGATCACCCACCACTCACTCCAACGTTGCGACTGTAGAATGAAGATCTAGACATAGTCGACAGGTTTATATATCTTGGGAGCTCTAGCAATAACGTAGACAATATGTCCGACGAGGTGCGAATACGGATCGCGATAGCTAGAGTAGCTTTCTCGAACCTTCGTCATTTATGGAGAAACGCGAATATTTCACTTTGCTTTAAAGGTCGTGTTTACTATTCATCTGTACGCACAGTCTTACTATACGCTAGTGAAACTTGGCCTCTTAGAGTTGATGATTTGAGAAGCTTACAAGCATTCGATCATTGTTGCTTAGGAAGTATAGCACATGTTGGTTACCGACAACGAATAACTACCGTTGACATCCGCAGACATATTTTTGGATCTGACAATAAGAGCTGGTCGTTAGAAAAACAAATAGAGCTCCATCAACTTCGTTGACTCGGTCACGTTTTGCGTATGCCCCCATTTCGATTACCCAGTACAGCTCTGTTCTCTCATCCAGCACCAAACTGGCGTAAGAAACAAGGCGGGCAGATTTTAACATGGCAGAAACAATTGAAGTCACTTACATCCAAATTGTGTAGTGTAGGACACACTCGTCTGCCAGAATGGGGTCCTCGTGCCCATCATAGTTCTTGGATCGAAACCCTTAGCGATATGGCATCGAATCGAGATCAGTGGCGATCTTGTTTCAGATGTCTAGAAGAATTATCTTCGTAACTCCCTTTTCTTAGTAGGGCAAAATTAGCTGCAAGGTTTGGTTTGTTTATGACGTGATACAGTGAAATCTGCAAGGAAGCTGTATTGCTGATGTCGCCTTGCTCGAATGCTAACTTCGCTATAATGGTGTTGTGGAGAGGTTTAGTCTGCCTCATTTCTGTGAGTTATCCTGATAAACTTACTCATAGTAGATATGTATTTCTTCTTTTTCTCTCTCTCGTAAACCTCACTTACAATTTGTCTAAATTCACTTATATACTTTTTTCACTCTTTATGGTAATATGGCAGTGAAACATTAGTCACTTTTGACTTTTGTATGGCTGGACATGATGACGATGGTGATTGGATAACAGAGATTTGACCTAGTCTCATGATATGTGAGCATCAAAATTAACGAACTCGCCAGGGAGCAGCTATATTTAGCGACTTCACACATCCAGATCCATACTGCGTGATGTTTATTATTAGAAATTTGCACTAAACTAGTAGTTTGGCGTTTTATCCTGTATTTTCTCTATTATCAGGTACTTTACTAAATCTATGGATGGATGTGTACGACAGGGCGGTATAATTGGGTGTATTAGTAAGTCTTTGTCACGCGATGGCGTATCACATACCTGTCCGAGATGGGGTTTATTGCAGATACTGTCACAAATCATTCTGAAAGTGACTGGTGGTGACATGTTATAAGCCGTATTGTTGTAGCGACATTCGAGCCCATTCCACTTACTTTCGGTTTAATATCAAGTTTACTGCAACTAACGTATAGATTAGTATTTATGCCCATATTTTACTATGAAATATCGATTAACTGAGAATCTGACGGACTAGAACATAGTTTACTCATTAAAATATTGTATAAAATATTTTGATCAATGAATCTGAGTGATTCGTATTATGTCATTCAACCTTTCGTGCGTATCTCTCAACAGAGATATTCCTTATAATAACAGAACATCTTAACACGTCAAAACTGAAGTCCCAAAACTTTTCATCAGAAAAACACACCAGGACTATAGTTTGCCCTTGAAGACAAGCACCTCACGAAGCTCCTGTAGGAAGACATCACTGAATAACGCAAATTATATAAACATATCGAGACCATTTAGTGTCAAAGGTTAACGGATCGCATTGAGCTTGAGTTTTATCGTAAGCATAACGTTTTTAAAAAAGCAAACGCATACTCAAATTTTTTGATAAATACGTTAGCAAAAAACAGTAATCCGAAAAATTTCCGGTTATCTATATATATATATATATATATATATCTTAGCTGTCATTTCTGAAGACAAAAAAGTTCGCCATCATGGTCCCATTAGATTTAATCCAATATTTTCCACGTCTTTTGGTATGAAGTGAACTTTCCAGATCTTTGAACGATTTTTTGATAAAACCTACCGCGATGCCATAGACTCATATACGATGTATCTCGACAATGAATTTTAGTCAAACTTTGACACATATCGAATATCGTATCGATTTCCTTTCCCGTTTACCAGAAAAGACTAAAAATAACTGTATGAAGATAACAATTGCAATTACCACAGTAGAATTCTTCGAGAATAGTATAAAATGACAAGGCATTCGACGAATGACTTCAAGGGTCATTTCTATCCTGAAGCTTCCTTCCAAAAGAATTCAAGACTTTCACAAGATCTCGGGCGCTCCCAATGACTACTGTAGGTGTCTTTTTGACGTATCGAAGCAATTACACTCCTTATTAAGACATTCATTGAACAAGGAAGGACTAAGAAACTTAAAAATTTAGAAGTCGCTAGATGGGGGAAAATTTTCCCGATACGCCGTAGATAAGCTACCAAATGCCACTGACTGGTGTTACATCGGAAGAGATCAATGGAGTTAAAAACCGGTTAAGATTTTTCTCACGTATTGTTTAATCAACGAAAGGTAGATACAGTACATATAGTTTCGTACTTCTTGTATTCCGTAACGCCGTGCAATAATTCATAAGCAGCGTAGGCAGTAGCGGATTTGTCGTTTTCCAATATCATACTCCATGACTCAGTGTTCCTTGAAACATTACGCTGGTAAATCGGTCAGTAACACCTCAGTTTAAATTGCACAATCTATAACCACTGCTGGGTGAACTTATTTGAAACAATTTCGCGAATAAAGAGACGAAGTTTAAATAAATGGCATCTTTACCAAATAAAAACCTAATAAGACAAACATTGTTAAGCTGCTTATTCCGTTATGGAATTCTACGTATCACGCACGTCAGCATGGACAAGACGGTCAAAGATCTACAGAATTTGCTCATGGCGATATGTATTCAAGACAACTCGTGTATTCCAGATATCACCCGACAGCAGATGCAGAATTGCCTGTCAAATCTCCGCCTCTGTTACAGCGTGTCAGTGTTACGCAGTGTCGGCTTGTTACTTGGAAACGTTCATTACGTGAATAAAACAGTATTTTCCAAGATAACATTGACCGATATGTATGCTGAACAAACACGTCAAAACGGTCGTGGACGATGTCAATTCGGAGCACTACTAGTAAGTTGTACCGACCAAGGTTCCCAGTTCAAGTAAAAGGTGTCCAACCAGTGACGTAAGAATATCAATATGAACCATTTCGGAATAGGCGCACAATGCCATGAGAGATTAATGATGCTGGCGCCACGAAACCCATAATCCGTGGCGGGACAAATACTATTTAGTTGACGGAATATGCTAATTAGACCATCAACCAATAGAGACTTCGCTCTAACTAATGGACATACATATTGCAGATATGTAATGTTGACAATCAGAATGTGATCAACATTAAGATTCCAAATCATTTTGGCAGACAATATTTTTCCCACATTAAGACCAAGTATGAAAAAGGATCACGGAACCAATTCCAAGGTCAGATGTCTAGTTACAACAACCTCCACATTTAGCTTTTAACAGGATAACTGCCGGCAAACCAAACATTACCCAATTTATCATAAAAACAGTGCAATCTGCAGAAACCGATATTTAGAAATTAGTGGCCCGTTATTTACTGTTCTTATGCTGTTTCGTGGAGAGTTTACTAAAGATTACTGCACTGAAATGAAGGCACATAAGCTTGTTCTGCAAAGCAGTTTCCAACACAAACTCTGGCACAATTCATTTAATATTTTACCCAGGCATTAATGCGCTTTTCAGATTTGTAACGTATCGTTTTCTTAATCTAAAACACAGGAAGAATGCTAAACAATGAGTCTCAAGTACGCAATATAGTAGAAGAATGATATCGCACGGGCCACATATCCTAACTTGTTGGATTTCTAACAAAATTTTGATGTCTCGTCATTACTCGCAACATTTTCTATCTTATCGGAAGCTTCTTTTCATTCCCACTCAAAACAAATATTATTTTAATTAATTCTTTGACTATAGTAACTGATAATTCAAACAAAGTTAAATTAACAATTTTATTCAGACGTTTCAAGAATCCACATGTTCTTTAACAAATATATAAAAGACAAATTAAACCTTCTGCACATTCATTGTTAAAATTCATGCTTTTGCTTTTTTTGAGTGACCACACAATCTGTCAGGTTTACGAATTTCGAAATAGGACAGAGCGGAGCTGTGTGAGGTAGCTCGTTGTGCGCTGCGGTTGCTTAGGCGTCTGTGGACTGGAACTCTGTCATTGAACAATTGGCAATATACTCTTACATTCAAGTTTCAACCTTGAGACAAACAATAATCCTATTGTATCGAAACGGTCGCGCAAGACAGCAAACTATCGTCAGTCGTACGTACTGACGCGTTTAGACATTTTGTGATCATCAACAGAGCATGATGGAAAACTGATTCACGAGAATCAAAGCGCAATGCATATACATGGAAAGCAACGCCGGATATATGGTTCTTACCTCTAGATGTGCAGTTTACATTTACTGGATTAAAAATGTCGGCAGCATAAATTGTATGCAGTTACAGGTATGAACTTTAGCAGCTTTCGCAACGTGTATATAAGCTTTAAAATTAAACAATTAATAATTAAATAAATGTTATCGCCACCTGCGCAATCAGCGATGGTTTAATTGTATAGCTATTATGCGCGTAGCCAAAGCTAAAAATTCATGCTCTTGACTGCATAGAATGTGGGATCCACTCGATCAGTTTTTTTCTGCTTTAATGCCTTTACATGAGAAATTTAGGACTAGCAGGATCGAATTCAGCAACAGTATACTGAACAAACCTCACTAGAAAAGGGCTACCTAGTGTTAGTTTACAGTCCACATATAACCATGAAAGATATAAGGTTATATGGCAGTGAAACATGAGGCACTTTTGGCTTTTGTATGGCTGTGCATGATGATCATGAACAAAACTCTGTCAAATACTTCCAATTAACTTGAACATAAACGTCGAATGAAATAATAATTAGGACAAACAGCACAAATAACCGATTTATTGCATCAGGATAGAACTTGATGTCAACCCTCATCAGAATAGTAAGTCGATGATGCACCAAGGGTTCCGGGTTAGATATTTCTCAGGTATGAAAAATCGAAGGTTTGACGAAGTGTACTATCAACAAGGGCCAGAGGTACACATTGTCACAGCTGATTAATTTTTTTTATGTAACAATACGGGAAAAAACAGAAACATGTCAGGCCATAAGGGCAAAATTCGTGGCATCCAACGCAGGTTGGTCAGTTGTAAACGAAGAAGAACGGGTCACTATCTTAGCGTCTTAACGCACATATCAAACAAAGAGGTGAGGAATATTGCGAAATCTTGAGTGACCCACGCGTGTTATTTATCTCATATTGCAAATAAAACCAGCTTCGAAAGTGCCAAAAGTAGTGCCATCTTCTCCAACAGTCAGGAAGTCACAAGTGAAAAGCCAACAAGCAACCTGTAGAGGGACAGCTCTCTAGAAGAAGCGGAAGAATATCGCTTGAAGAAGCAGAAATAGTCGTGACATTATTAAAGCAACAAGATGTGCCAAGTAAGAGCGTATCACAGTCAGGAAATCACAAGTGAAAAGCCAACAAACAACCTGTAGGGGGACAGCTCTCTAGAAGAAGCGGAAGAATATCGCTTGTAAGAGCCGAAATAGTTATGACATTATTGAAGCTACAAGATGTGCCAAGTAAAAGCGTATTACAACCGTCGCTAAATTGCGGATCCAAAAACTACAATGATATGCGAGTACACAGGGTCGGTAGGCAAACTAATGAAAATCCAGTTTTGGTAAGATCTAGAGTAAGTTACCGAGTAAGACTAAACAAATTCGTCATTCATTGTAGTTTAAATTTTTTACCAAAAAAATTTGCAGAACTGAATACAGTGAGAGTATCCACTGATTTGTTTCACAAATGATTAGCGTTCAAATTAACATAATAAAATGTAACTGTTTGCGCAAGTGGTCAGTCGCTCGATTTTTAAATCGGAAAAAGTAGAGAAAAGTAAGATAACCCGTCAAGCAGTTTGAATGATTTAAGGTCTGTGCACATTTACAACTGACAAATTACACTTAATTTTATAACCATGCAACTGTTCTAGCGGATAGTCTCGATAAAAGATAACACGTAACTTTAACTTATTATGCGTAGAGTAAAATTGTATATTTCAGGTTAAATGTGGTTGAACAGAGGATATCAAAGCATATGAGTATACCTGCAGAATCAAAACATCTTATAATTAAGCGAACATTGGTTGTGCTTTTAATGTCCTAATTTTGAAAAATAATGAGTGCGAATCTTATAGAAGTTATTCTATTGAAAAAACCGAAAAGTTCAGGGTGTCAAACTTAAAAGGCATTCGAAGCACATTAGTCTCAGCAAAATTTTATTAGCTTGTTCGAGGATAAGCACAAAACAAAGCAATCTGTCCGATCCTCAATGAGTAAAACAGTTGAAAACTATTGACACATCAAAATATGGTATTAGTAGTAATACAATTTCAATAATAAAGTGATAAAATTACATGAAAGGCGTAAATGGCACTATAATATGGCAAATACCATCAACTGGATGTATCGCGAATAATGTTATAATACAATAATTAGGGAAATAACTCGCCTTTTTATCCATTAACATCTATATAAAACCAAAGTATGTAACACTATTTCTGGATATTATTTTGGAATAATTTAAAAATAAGATTAATATATGCATCAAAAAATTAATTTCTACTTCGAAAAAGGATGAATTTTTAAAAATTGTACATATTTTAAAATACGCAAAATGGGAATTAATTATGGTTAATTCAGCTTAACAATAATAAAAGACCTAAATATTTATGTTCAGTGGATCGATCTATTAAAAAATGGTATTTAAAAATTAATGTGCCATAAAAGGCTAATCTAAACAAATTTATTAAATTATGAAGCTTGATAAACAAAGCATGTAAAGCATACATAATAGGTGGCCGAACAGTATTGCAAACTAATATAGCAGCAATAAAAGTTAACCTTGGAAAGAATCATTTATCGTTTATTTGCATAACGTCTAGAATAAAAATAAGATAATATAATTGTATATTTTAGAGAAGAACAACTTTATTCAATAATAAAAGAAAATGTAAGCTATGTTTTAAAATAAAATTTGTTTATAAAACCTCTGAATTCAAAAAGAATATATTAATTTTTTGAAATTTCATAAAATGCATTGCATAATTGACAGTAATCAATATTTTTTAGAACACAATACTAAGTTAACATTCTTCAAAATTTTACTTCAATTTTTGTGTAAACTCAAAAGATTCTCACTTTTATTAGCTCTAAATTTAGAAGAGCAGATAGAAAATATGAGATAATTTGTCAATAACAAGGAAATTCCAAAAATTGAAAAAAATACAGTGAATACAAGATTGCATAACGAAATTAATATAGATGTTATAGTGTTTCATTTATTTTGTTTTTTATATTACTTGCTACAGCAAGCAAATTTATTGTCAAATTCAAACTCTATAAGATAGAGAAAATAAAGCAGTTATTCTATTTAGCACGCAATAGTTTAAACATGATCATTTGCAGGGATGTTTCATGTATTATATTTGGTAACTGATTATATTTATTAAATATATGGAGCCCAGAAAGTCCCACGCGACAATGGTTTGAATGAACAGAAGAAAATTGACGGAGTTTCGTTTGCGAAAGAGAAAACCGCATCTACCCGCTTTTGCATGTATACAAATGCTGCATCGCAAAACTTAATTACTTTTGCTGGGTGAATTCCAAAATCACACGATTAGCAGTGTTTGATTTTACAGACTCTCCATATTGCTGGTAATGAAATTTTAATAGCAGATGCACTTATCAGACCGACTGCAGCAGATGTCGAGCTGATTCATCAAGAGCCGTTTGCAAATCAAGAAGATTCGTTCGAAGTTTTCGTACATCCAGTCGTGGAAACGCAAAGATTGGATCGTTTTACGGCGATATTGGAAAAGAAACTAGCCTATGCTTAAAAGTTTGTGAGAGGCAACTGGTTGCAGTGCGAAACTTTTAGAAACCAACCCAGACTGTACGTGCCGTTGGAATTATACATTGCAGTAATTCGACGTCTACATCAGTTGGGACATTCAAACATGAAAGCTATCATCAAGTAAGTTGCTGGCATATACATAAAATCGAATATATCGAAAGATGCATGGCTTTGGGTACGAGCCTCTGCCTAGGTTTAGGCGAACAGAAAAGCCGACGTCCGGAATATCGGGATACCAACCGGTCGAATCAAATATTTCCTCATTGAAATTGCAGAGATTTCGAGCTTTGTACACTATCTTACTATAGAATGACCAGCCGTGCAAAACTAGGAATTTCAAAAGAAGAGTTGGCTTATGGAGAAACATTAAGTTTATATCGAATTCCTCTAGTTGACAATCCAAGTAATCTTTATTGGGCTGCTATTTACATAGATTGGTTACTTGGAGCACTTAGAATTAAGAAGTGTTGTTTAGCTACGACAAAGGCAAGAAAGTTCAAAACCAAGTGCTGTTTCTTTCGATTTGTAATCGGCATAACACGTTTATTGAGAAAAAGTATAGCTGTTTGACTCCATCTTAAACAGGATCGTACAAATTCATTTAGATGACAGACAAAATTAATGTCTTAAATGTGAATGTCATGGAGAATTGTTTAATTTTAGATCAATTCATCCTATAATTTATCTGGATTGATGACGCGTCCGATGGGCTAGATGAATTAAAGGACCACCGTTTCATGGCCGGTTCTAATACGTGCAACTATACTTTGAAGTAACCAGCTTCAAGTGTGTAACACTTAAATAGGTATCGGCTTCAAATTAGTTACAATAACTTTACGCAATATTTAGGTAAGTTGATCCAGGCGTAAGAGAAGATGAACTATATTCTGGGACGACGTTAAGGGCACCAGTGTGCACGACTCGATCCTGAAAGAACCAACGACAATCAAAGCAGGAATAACGTCTATTACTAGACGCCTTTTTGAGAAGGTGATGTACCTGGATGAAGCATTTTCTTCGAAAACAAAAAAGTAACAAATTAAAATTTTAAAACCACTATGGCTGATTGAAACAAACATAAGAAAGAAAGAAAACTTTCCGATTAAATTCGAGAACATTGTTTGATTTAATCCTTTCGAGTATTTATATTATTTAAATGTGCTTGATTTCAGTTTTTTGTATTTTGGAGAGAGGTTCTATAGTAAAGTGACGTAGCCATTTTGGTTTAGATTTCTTACATGAAACGTCTTAAGTAGCCTTTGTTAAATTTACAACTTTGATCTTATACACAATATATTTTTATAAAACGAGGATATTTTCTCAATCGAGAATTTAAGAATCGGTTAGGAACTAATAATTGAATTATTCCGTTTTTGTTCCGAATCCCGTTCTTGATAAAATGGTTGGAGAGCAATGTTACATAAAGGGTGCTAATTAACAGTACCTACTACATAATTAAATAAATACAATTGTGTTTACTATACCGGATAATCTTAAATATGAGGATCAACTGACATCACTGGAGGAGTCGCAGGATTGAACCTGATATACATAGTGGGAAGGTCTTATTATTTAAACTTCAGCTTATATCTTAATCAGCATAGACCATGCGAATACAAACAAATCCACAATAAAAAAAGATTTTCTTATTTTTATGTCTCTCATTAGATAATCAAAAGAGACTCTACAATATACGTGCCTGTCCGTTGATTTGTGTGGAATATTTTTCTGCAAAAAATTAATCTTTAAAACCATTAGGATTGTAAAGCGAAAAGATCTAACCTAGAATCAAAGATTACAGAAGACTTTTTACAACTCTTCGTTCTACATCTGCTAAAATATTAGGCTGTCCATTTATATTCAAAGATAAGCATTATCAAAACAGTATGCATTTTAGTTATATTTATTTCGATATTATATTTCTTTTTATCAATTCCTATTGAAATTTAATAAATCCAACTTTTTTTCAGTGTGATTCTCCCCATAAGCTGTACAATGATAATGTACAAACATCCGTAACTTCCTGTTTCGATAACATCATCAACAAATAAACCATGAAGGTGTGTATAATTTGGATAAATTTGCCAACCAATTTTTAACGCCTGTGTTTTTAGTAAATCTTAAATCCGAATTTCATTAAATTTCTACTTAAATCGAAAATATAAAGTGCTGTATTATTTATCAATTATTCAATATTATTTAGATCTATAGTGAAAATCGTTCTGAAATCATCAGCTAATTTACTGGTCGACCAAATTAATTAATTTTTGCTTCGACGTTAAAAGCATTCTGAAAAATATCGGGCACAGTCCCTAAACCCGAGATTATTATTAACCTGAATATACATGCTGCTATTATATATATATATATATAAACATTCAACTCTTAAAGTATATGGATTCACCTTTAGTGAACTTACAGCCCGAATACTAACAAAAAATAATAATTATTAAAAAAATATATTATTATACTAGTTATCTGGCAACAAAGATCATTTGACCTGAACAATTGATAAGATCAAGATACAACTCAAAATTAGGATTTTGTATAGGTGAGTAAATTAGTGACTAGCTACTGTTTATCAATAATGATAGAAGTAAAAAAAACCCTTCAGCAACTTTATGGCATTTTTTGTGAAGAAAAACAAAATTAAAAAAAAAACTAGGATAAAATCGACTAGAATAAAAGCTTACGAAAAATCAGGAAATCAAATTCCACTGCAGATTTTCGGCATTCACTTGCGAGAATATAACGAGCCTCCTTTTTAGCAAGCACAACGATGGGGTAAACAACACAGGTCTTGTTAGAGGACGAGGAAGAACGAGCACCAGATAGCGACGGCCATACCTGAAATTGAATTAAAGGCTTTATTAATGTAATTCTGGCAATTATGGTTCTGTGTCTCGAAGCAGATCAAACCAGCTAATTCTTTCCATGACTTGGGTAAAATGTAGGGAGAAGTCTAATGTTTTAATAACAAGATATACATATGTACTTGATGGAGTCAACCATCTCAATATCTACGAAACAGTTTGTTGAAATGGTGAATTTCTAGACTATATCTCGTACGAATGGCGATTACTAAACAGCCATTGTTCAAGCTAACTAGTGCCAAGATATCTTATCCTTGGACGGAAGAGACACAAGAAGAATATATTCCATATCCACAGAAATTGATAGACGTCACTATTTTGACTTTCCCGGCAGAGAGCGTCTAAATTGTGGCAGACGCTTCAGATTAAATATATGAGTTAGATACAGTTTGTTACAATTTTATGATTATTACCGCGAAAACTTTCCGATATTGACACAAGAGTTGTATTACAAGCAGACGGATGTCAATAAAAAATTTTGGGTTGCATAATCACAAAGGTGGAGCAAAATTATATTGTCACCAAGTGGGACTACTGACGGTAAGATGAGTTTAGATATTGTGTCATCAGTGGGATTGGTGTTTACTTCATGCTCGCAAACTTGATTTAAAGAATTGTTACAACAATCCGCGCAATCAATTATTGTTCAATCAGTGGGAATATATTGAATCTCCACGATTTGCGTTCGCGGGCTGACGCCTTACACTATCAGTTTTGAAAAGATCAGATTGATCCCGATTTCCATGTATGCATCGATTTGGTCTTCGTTTAGGCTTGGTGCGGATTCGTCCCATTCTTTCAGATGCTTCAACATCGTTCATACCAACCACTGGAAATGAGGTCCGATCTTCGTGAGCATATACCAACTTTATCGAACATAAAGTACTAGGGTATTGGCGGCCACATAGATTTTAAAGGAAACATGTAAACTGAGCTATTGAAGAGCCCGAAGAATAAAAATCAACAATTCAGCATCGAGCAGGTATCGAGAATGTGGTAGACGATGAGCATTGCAGAATTTCTTCTGTTCGAGCTTTGTCACTTATCAAGGTCTCCGTAGGAAAGAGCAATGATCCCACGTGTCAAGAAACGATAAGCCAGTTAAAAATGGCACATCGGTTTCCGTACCATATAAAGCGTTGATCCTACAAAACGAGCTACTGCTAGGAAATGAAGAAACAACTGTGAAATAGTTTATGCATGAGACTAAACAAACAGAATTGGTGGCTTTATGACACGAAACGCTGGGATATCCAGGCGATTGTATTGGCTCGGTATTTTCAACAATGCTCAATATGTCCGAATTGTAAACCATAAAAAAGATACGTCACCTCGATTTCTTTCAAAGCTGCTTCACAAAACAATTTCTATCATATCAAATTGTTGGGTCCATTGCTTGTTGCTCGTGGCTGGATAGCTTGTCTTTTTCATGATCGATAAGGTTATTTACTGGACAGAATTTTTACTATTGAAGCGAATCACAACGGAGAGATTAATTTGTGCAGAACTTTGGCTTAGTCGATTTGAAGCACCACAAGGTATTGTTACCAACCAGGGTGCACAATTCGAGTCGAGAGAATTTAATTAAGAACCTTTACATAAGGCAGTCCCGGTCAGCTAATTACCATCCACAGATTAATGCGACGGCTGAGTGAGCACACAGAAAGTTGAAAGAGGTATTGCGATGTTGATGCAACAGGCCACGAGTCTCGGCGATGCAAACTACATTTGGTCGAGTGTATTATGCAATATAAAGTATAAATAGCTACAGTATTTGCTCCGACAACCAAACTACGACTACCAGATGAACAACAATCTCTGAACCAAATGATGCGCGACACCGAGGCAGATATTCAGGAGCACCTATAGCAAATACATGAATATTTGAGAGCCACACAGCAGCAAGCCTTTGCCAGACGGCCTACACGCACCGGCATTTATGTCATTGTGGCGAAAGTGGAGCCCATGTTTTCAATGATTTCCCTTTGTGAGTGGCAACAGAGCGCAAGATCATTTTCAGTATGATGCCTGACGGACCACACACTGTCACACTTCATTGTTTAAGCAGAATGCTGGGACCGATACATGACGAGAGAGATGTTGCTGTAGAAAACGTGGGGCCAAAAACGCATAATTGGCCGTATGTAGAAATGAAGTTTATACAAGAGAAAGTCCTTGCTGAAGCGAACGAATCAAGATTAAGCAGTCAGGACAATAATGGAAGTAACAAACGAGCCACTAAAATAAATAGTGAATAATAATTATTTGTAATTTATTTTACCGAAGGGATGCGCCATATACAAGCAAACTGCTACTAAGAATTGATTAAAGTTAAAGATTGTGTCTTGAAACAGGTCCTCATCTTTCTTTAAATCAAGTTTGCGAGCTTGGAGTAAACACCAATCCCATTGTATTTAACCAGTCGTCGAACAACATAACAAAACTACGTTGTTCGACGACTGGTTAAATACAATGGGATTGGTGTTTACTTCAAGCTCGCAAACTTGATTTAAAGAATTGTTACTGTTGTGTCCACCTATGTTGGATGGTCCACGTACTTGGATGTCTTCTGTATTTATTATTAGCGTATCGTCTAGACGAGCCTTAATTGTGCCTAATTCTGCAGTTAAATTATTCATTTGAGAAGTCAATGCCTGAATCAACGTTTCTAACCCATCAGAAGCCATTTTAAATGTACGACAAATGCTTTATTTTTACTCAATTATATATAGAATTTTTCTCGCACAACGAGCATCGATTTAATAAAACAAATTTACACATTAATTAATTTATGTTCACTTCAGCTCTAAGTCTGCTTTTCTCATTGGGCTGACTGCTTCATTCTTATACGGACGCTTCTGCGAGGAATTTCTGTTGAAATACTGTCTGCCCTAGATAAGACTTTTTGTTCATTATTTGTCTTAAAGGTGGCCATTGCCACATCTTCCCCCCTCAGGAATCGGCTTTCGCACTCTGCTTAAACGATCCAGTGCCACAGCTCGTGGTCCATCGGGCAGGCTAACAAAAACAGTATTGTGCTCTGCGTCCACCCTCTCCACGCGATACGGCCCATCATTAACAGCCTGCAGTGCCATGGGCTCGACCTTCGCTACCATTACATAGTCGCCGACCTTTAGGCGAGTGCGTGTCGGTTGCCTTGCATAGCCTTGTCGCTGTGTGGCGCCTACATATTCAGTTAACTGTTTTAGTCGTTCCTGAATATCCGCTATGGTGCAGCGCTCATGGGATCCTTGGATTACCGGTTCACCTGGAAGTCTTATGTGTCCTCCATAGACCATGGTCGTTGGAGCGAATCCTGTAGCTGTTGAGACAGTAAAGCGCATGGCCCGCTCGACCAAATGTAATTTGTCTCTCCACGTTCCCGGGCTCTCGTGGCACCAGCATCGCAGTACCTCTTTCATCGTCCTATGTGCGCGCTCAGCTGTCGCATTGGTTTGCGGGTGATAAGTGGCTGTGCGGGAATGCTTTATGTCAAGGTCTTTGCACCACTGATTAAATTCTTTCGACTCAAACTGTGCGCCTTGATCGGTAACTATAACTTGTGGTGCACCGAATCGACTGAGCCATCGCTCTTCTAAGCACGTTATAATCTTTTCTGTTGTGATCTTCTTCAGTGGTACAAATTCGACCCATCGGGTAAACTTATCGACCATGGAAAACACATAGGACACGCCGCCGCGAGCTACCGGCAGTGGACCTACCAGGTCGACATGCAGAAACTCGTTCCGTGCCGTGGCATTGAAAGCAATCGGCGTGACTTTTTCTCGTTTTTGTGGTTTACAACGTTGGCATGTAGTGCACTGTTGACAATAGCTACGAATTTCTTTGGACATGCCAGGCCAATACAATCGTGACTGCAATGTCTCAATGAGCCGCCCAGCGCCGGGATGTCCTAACGTTTCATGCCAAAAGGCCATTAATTCTGTTCTTATAGATTCTGGCACAAACCATTGCACTGTTTGTCCTTCTTTCCGCACCAACAGGCCGTTCTGTAGACTCAACGTTTTATATGGTGCAGATACCCCTGTGCCGTTTTTTAATTGATTAACTATTTCCTGACATGTAGCATCTCTACCCTGTTCTTCAGAGACTTTTATAAGCGGTGAAACCCGCACAGCGGAAATTCTGCTGAGCGCATCGGCCGCCGCATTCTCGATTCCTGCTCTATGATGAATTGATATATCATACTCTTCTAGTTCTTCAATGGCTCGATGTACACGTTTCTTCTCAATACATAATGATCTCCAATGCACTAGCGCTTTGTGGTCAG
>JAQBSW010004976.1:0-62436 GCA_029291075.1 Eudiplozoon nipponicum | reverse complement strand
ATTGCGATCCACCGAATCACATGCACCCTTGAAGTCTAGAAAGACGGCTATTGTGGGACGGTGATATAAATGTCTCTGTATGAGAACATGTGTTAACGTAAAAATATTATCTATACAGCCCGTCCTGCGCGTAATCCGGCCTGTTCTTCTCTTGTATGTGATTCATGTGAAGCGCTAAGACGACGTAGGATAATCGAAGCAAATAACCTTGATACGGCCGGAGTCAAACTAATACCGCGATGGTTATCGCACGAATTTAAATTGCCTTTTCGGATTGCATCGCGTACTTCTAACTCGGATGGTTCTTCGGGACTAACATTTCACACTGTTGATGCAGACATGCTTTCGGGAATCGGAACTGACGCGGGTGGCCTAGAAAATTCGTTTCTCAAGTGTTCAGCCCACCTGTTAAGACGACTTATTTTATCGGTTATTAACTGGTTGTTACTATCATTTATAGTTTCGCTAACTTTTAACTTTCTCGGATAAGTTGGAACAAACAGCGACTATTACCTGCCGCGAAAGCTACTTTCATTTCTTTAGCTCTTTTGTTCCAAAAGTTTTAGAGATCGCCTTTTAGACTGCGATTAAGTTGGCGTCTTATATTGCGACGGGTATTATTATGAGTCAAGCCATGTGGAATTTGGCACATTATTTCGAGTATCTTCATAGATTCTTCAGAGAGCCAGTGATTGGTGGTGGTGGATGACAGATTGGTGGTGGTTAGTTTGAACTTTAGATCTCAAAGTATGCTATATAGGCTCCACCTAAAGTGAGGACTAGCCAAGAAGCATTAGTTAGTATATAACTGAAATTGTGTGTAGTGTGTGGCAGGGTGGCTTAGAGGTTAGAACACCATATTCCGAATCAGACGTGCCCAGGTTCGAGCCCTCTCACACGGCAAATTCTGGCCTGTACGTGATGAGCTCACAAAAAGGACGAAACCGGTCTACTGCATGAATTGCCTTTTCTACATTATTCGATGCATACTTCATACTGACAGTCGTATGTCAATGATGGTAAAGGTTTTATATCAAAATGGCTACCTTGATTTTATTAATCGTTATCACCGCTCGCGCAACTAATTTCCATTTAAATAGAAAGCAATTTAGAATTATTGTTTTACACTGTGTTGAATGAAGTATTTACGAGCGCCCTCCTTAGTATGGAAGGAGGAAAGATAATGTGAGTGCACCAGTCGCAAAACACTGTCAGGGTACACAAATAATAAGCTTATTTAAGATAAGATGTTAAAAACAAATGGGAATCAAAACATAAATTACCTAGTGAAATAACGATCAAATTAATATTGTAAAAAAATTGTGCATTTTAACGTAACGGTTTATTAATATGTGATACATTCCATAAACAAACGAAGTTAATAGATACAGTAAAATAGCAAATAAGGAAGGATTAATTTATAAGATAAACCTGAAATTACTTAACAGACGATTAATTAATTATCTCTCGCTATCTATAAATTAATGGTAATCAAACGTACTTGTTTTTTATTGCGAATTTTACCGATTCTGTTTTGTGCAAACTTTGCTTCCCACAATTGTTAAACGCTGTATATAAAAAAGCCTAGTGATGGTCTTACGTCATCTCACGATGGACTCTGTAATCCGTCTTGTCGATTTTTTGCGACCACGTATTGAAACATGTGCGCAAACATCCCAGTTAATTTCTGCCCAGTCTCTATTGTATGACGTGCAAGATCTTATCCATTAATATGCACGTATTTTCATGCAGTTCGATGTACCCCTCTTTTTGCCTGAATTTAGCGCATGACTTGACCCGCATACATGAGGTTACAATCCTTGCATTGAAATTCATAGTCCGAATATGTCTAACAATTCACTGATTTCAATTTTATCCGAAAGTTAAGTGTTTAATTTAAAGGGTTGTTTGAAAATTGTGCGTATATTTAATTTCGATTTCACCCTTTTTGTTTTTGATTTTGAGTGAAGTATTGCCATGACCCTATTATCCTCCTTTGTGCTATCTAACTTTACGTACTTGTAATTATAATTATTTTTACTTATTCCATTAGTCATCGTTCATTCTAGTAACTTTAGAGAGTACTCATTTTCACTGAATCTTTCTCGCAATCCATCTAATTTCATCCCACTATGTTTTATGTCTGTTAATATCAGGTATCTAATTAGCATTGGTTAGGGACGATTGTCATTCTCTGTAGGGATAATTTGGCTTAAGAAGTTTACCTGAGTAAGTATCCTTCATATAAAAATCTAGTTATCATTGTGTACCATTTCTAATAAATTTGAATGAAAAAAAGATAATTCGCCACATAATTCATTTTTAATCGTTAATTTAAGTTAACTCATTTAGTCTTTTATGTTAAATAAATTTATTGTTTTAATCTCCCTGTGATTTCAAATAACTAATATCATCCAAAAATAGTACATACTGTTTTAGATTTATGGTTGTCCTATCTAGGAAGTTTTCTCCATGTAATAAATGAAGATATTAGTTACTGTAACTGATGGAAAATTTTTTATTTTCTTATAAAATTCACTTATATTCAATTTGAATAGTATAGGATCCACTCGTCTGCCAGGATGGGGGTTAACGTGCGCATTACAGTTCTTTGTTAGAAACCCTTCGCGATATGGCATCCAATCGAGCCCAGTGGCAATCTTGTTGCACATCTTTAGTAGAATCATCTTCGTAATTTTCTTTTTTTAGTAGGGCAGAGTTATCTCCATGGTTTGTTGGTGTTTATGACATGATATAGTGAAAACAGCAAGTAAGTTGTATTGCTGATGTTGCCCTGTCTTATTGCTGACTTGGCCATAATCATGTTGTATGTAGGTATAGTGCGTTATCTAGATAAATATACTCAAAGTATCTAGGTGCTCTCTCTCTCACACTAATAATTTTTGTGCATAAATTATTCTTTTTGTCGTGATTTATTTAAAAAGTTTCTTTTTTTGCTTATTATGGTTATATGGCAATGAAACATTAGTTATTATTGGCTTTTGTTTGGCTGTGCATGATGATAATGAATTTATGAATATGTGGTCTAAACTCTACGAAATAGAAACTTAGCTATGATATTCATTTTGTAGTGTGAATATCAACATTTATGATCAAAGTGTTACCTGGTTTTTGCACCATACCATCTTTGGGCGACTGTATTATTCGTTTGAGAATTTCATTATGTGCTGGATCCAGTTCATTAGAATCCATAGCATTGATAAATAATTTCATATCTCTTTGCAATTTATCAGTAGAATCTCCATTTAGTTTCTCGTAAACCTCTATAATATTTATTTGTTCGTAGATCTAGTCATTATAGTTGACATTCCTCATCAGAACCATCGCTGCTTTGTTTTTTCTAAAATATCGCATTTTTTATTAACTATGTTCTGACTCCATAATTAGGTGTATATCTATCCCCGTCATTAGTTAACCCAATTAATAATAATAATACATTTATTTGGCATCAAAGGCCAACAGGCCCGAACATTGAAATACAAAATCAAAGGTAGGATATGTGGAGAAAAATGAAATTGTGACTAGCAAAGTATTTAACAACAGAGGAGGAAGGAGTTGAGGAAGAGAAGTGTTGGTTGAGCAAAACGTGGTAAAGTATCCACTATATGGATATGATAGAATGAAAAATGAGAATAGAAGTGGTATTAGGGTGTCAAGAGTGAGAGATTTAAAACCAGAGGGGAAAAATGGAAATTAGATGTCAGCCAGAGGGATTTCGCACTCCGAAAGCAGTAAAAAGAATAGCTGGGGCGAAAGAAATGTTATTAATTAAGAAGGAACCAATTTCGCTTCCAATCAGTCGTTTCACAAAGAAATTTGTTAAAGAAGTACTTTCCTCTTTAAAGTCGTGCTGGGGTAGGAGCTTTATTTCTGTGGGAAGAGCGTTGAAGACACTAGTGGCTTTGGAAAAGAAATAGATTTTGTTAAATATATTGGGGGTATAGTTAGATTGTATTGAAGAGTTACTAGAACGTGTGGTGTAGTGGTGACTCGGATGAGCAAAGCTGGACAGTGGTAGGCAAGTTGTGATCTTATGAATAAAAGAAATGACTCGAAGGTGACGGGTAAACCAAAGCGGTAGGCGTTCCCGATAATTTTGGCTGTGGGGGAAGACTCGATTTAGAAATCTGGAAGAGATATGTTTGATGGCGTACGAGGAGATGAGAGTGAGAGGACAGTATAATTCGCTAGCGTATGAAATGAGGGGTAGGACATAGACCTTGAATAGCGTGAGTTGGAGAGTGTGGTTGTTAGTCTTGAAGCAGATCAGACGGGCCCATTTGAAGAGTTTGGAAGTGGTGTGTGTAAGGTGTGGGAAGAAGTCTAGGGAATTTGAAAATCAAATACAAAGGTGTTTGACCAAATCTATTATTTCAATATCAAGGGGATCATTTACAACCGGGAGAGCAGAATGGGTCGGAAGAGAGTTTCATCAAACGAGTCTTGGCGGGGTTTAGTTTGAGACCGATATTGCTGAGCTGCGAATGGAGCGAGGATATAAGGGGTAAGGAAGGGTTGGATTCTCTGTGGTTACTGAATACTATGACCATGTCATCTGCATATTTAAACAGCTTGAAAAGGTTGTCATCAACCCGTACCTGTGCGAGTGTAAGGTTGAAAAGAATAGGACCAAGTACGGAGCCCTGGGGAACTCCAGACCAGATAAGGCCTGGCATCGAGTGACAATTTCCGACTTTTACAGTCGCGCATCGGTTTCTGAGATAGTAAGTGATAAGATTGAGGACATTGGCACAGATACCGCTTCTCATTAAGGCGGGTCCAATTGCTGAAAATGAAGAATAAAAAGCCTTGGATATGTCCAGGAAGAAGAGAATGCATTCATTACCTTTGGAGAAGAAGGAGTAACATTGATTAAGGACACTAACTAAGTTGGTGGAAGAGAAGCGGCCATTCAAGAAGCCATGTTGATCATTGAGAAGATAGAAGTTGTCCTGAGTCTTACCGAAGGGGTTTATTAGGCTGTATAAGACCCTGTCGAAGATCATAGTGAAGGAAGAGACGATAGTTATTGGGCTGAGATCTTTGAATGAGAAGATCGACGAAGTGTCATTTTTTGGGATAAGAGAGATCGTCGAGTTAAGCCAGTCCGGGGGAAGATAGGTAGTTTCGAGGCAATGGTTGATAACATCAGCAACCAGAGAGAAGACATTCCAGCCAAGAAGTGCAATCATGCTGACCGAGACACCGTATTGATCGAATTGGTGTTTAGATTTAATGTCTTTAATTGCTTGGGCGACGGAAGCCGGTGAGACGTTGAACCAGCGTAGGTTCTCAGTGTCTCCGTTGTCTAACATCTCAGCAGGCGGAGTGGGAGTGGAAAAGGAGTCGAGGAGATAATTAAATAGTCGTCGGCGAAGCAGGAGTCGTCCGACTGAGAGAAGTTAATATACGAGGTTTTGGGCTTTTGCAGCAATTGGTGTTTGATGACAGCGAACTTTATCCGGGAGTTAGGAGCTGAGCGGATGCGTCTTTCGATGTGGAGCGCTTGTTTGTTGATAACCTGTTTAATGTGCCCATCGATACGTCTCAGTGCGAGGGCGCGAGCAAGTGACGATGTGCGTAGTCGAGAGTTGCGTGCGAGGTTGTCGCGTGCCTTAAACAAAGGGTTCAACTTATTCGTCGCGTGTATGTGTTGAATAGAGGTGGCGGAATTAAAGTGGGAGGATAAGATGTTATGGACTTCGGAAAAGCATGAGGAGAGGTTGTTTGGGAGAAAGAGGTCCCTCCAGTTAACGGCGTCACAGAGTCGGCGAAACTCTTCCCAGTTAGTGAATCGCCTGAATGATTGGGTGTCTTCTCTATGGATGAAGGATAAAAGAGGAATGAGGAAGGATACCTGACAGTGATCGAGATTAGGGAATATCTCCCGAGATTTGACATCGGTCACCTCTTTGTTGATGAGGACACCGTTAAGTTGGTTGTTCGCTCGGGTAGGAAAGTGCACGAATTGATTTAGCAGGTTATCCGCGAAGAGTCGAAGCAGTGGGTGACTTTCAGAAGTTGATTTCTACAGTTTACCATGGGGAACTTGAGGTCACCCACAACGACGTACCGATCGGAGTGCTGAGGGAAAAAAGTAGATAAAAGTGGAGCTCCGCGAGTGTCGTGGATGATTGTGAGGTTGGGGGTCTGTAGAAAACACAGGTAGATAAACTTTGATTATGGATCTGCAGCTGAAACGAGAAAAAATCTAATCCTAGAGAGTTCGATGTCAACAAACGTTTGGGCATGAGAGAGGATCGGATATAGGCAGCCGGCCCCCACTACCGACAGTTCTGTCACTACGAATGAAAGTGTAACCATGGATGTGGAAAAGGATAGAAATGCTCGCAATTGATTGATTTTGGGCGTAAGTGATCTGCAATTTATGAGAATTGCTGAGAGTTCTCTGTTGGAAGGATTGTTAGACCGGGGAGGAGAAGTGTGCGGGGATTTTCCGCTAACGGGCAAGGATGGAGTGGTCAGCGTCGATCGGGATCTCCTTTGTCCCACTTTTATTGGGTGGGTGAGGTAATTTAAGGATTTGAAACGAGGCGAGATATCTGGGCTGGAGGGGGCGTTCTGGAGCGACGTTGGTGTGGTGGGAGGGGACAGGAACTGATCAGGGGCCGAGACGCAACTGTCCTGGGTGGGGTCGATGAGGTTTTCGGAAGAGGGAGTTGATTGGGCTGAGTCGATATCCCGTTTAGCCTTAGGCGCCTTACGTTTATTCGGTTTCTGGACCACAGCATACGTCGCAAAAGTGGCATGACGTGGGGATGTGGATCTGGCAGACGAAATAGGGGGAGAGGGTGCATTATTTGGGGACTTAACGCTTCGTAGTCGGCCATGACGACGTGCTAAAGCTTGAGACTGTGTGGGGAATGGTCGTGGAGTATGGGCTATAAGGATATCAGCAGGAGGGGTCTGGAGGAAGGGGCGTCGCCGAGGATGTCGCCGTACAGTGAGCGGCTTTTCTTTCGATTGCTGAAGCCCGGAAAGGCGTGACTAGCTGTTGGAGGGGGGGTGGTGTCTGGCTGAGGGGTCTGAGCTTTCTCTATAGTCCTTTGTAGTAGCGTCCAGTCACGCTTTAATTTGATTTGCCAGATGATAAGAAGGGCGATTGCGATTTAAGATGACTAAGCTCAGAGTCTGACAGTCTTTTGCGTGAGGAGAGTACAAAGACGCGATCTTTTCCCGAGGAGACCTATTTAAGGTGGTTGAAGTTATCCCCCAGTTGCCTGATGAGATCTAAGGCCAGATCTTTCTTTGAGAGGGGAGTAGGTGAGACCAGAGAAAGAGATTTCGCTGGCTGTGGTTTCGTAGGGCAACCTCCCTAGCTGTGTTTAATAAAAATTTATCCGTATCTTTGTTTCGGAGGAATTGCGCGGTTTAACGCCATTTATTATTTCTCATTTTTAAATGAACATCTTGTGCCTTAGCGGCGATAACAGTTAATTAAATAAAGGTTGCGATCTTGATAAAAACGCCTGCCCTATTATGTATATGCATTAGGTAGTATAAACTTGGAATGGTATAATAAAGAAAACGCAATTCATCCAGTAGACTGGTTTCTTCCTTATTGTTAATTCATCACTTACTGTCCAGAATTTGCTGCGGACAGGACTCAAACCTGTGCACGTATACTTAGGAACCTGTTGCTCTAATTACTGAGCCACTCTGTTGTATACTACGCAAAATTTTAAGTTATATACCATGTAATCCTTGGTTGGCCTTTCCTTTAGGTGTAAAGTTCCAGCTAGCTAACTCCAATTTTTCATAGAACAGACACCACACCATGATTAAATGGACATTGGATGAATTGCTTTTTCTGTAGTATACAAGTTATTTTATACTGACAAATGGATGTACATAATGGGACAGGTATCCATATCAACATCGCCACCTTGATTTAATTAATGATTATCAGCGCTCTCGCAACTAATATTCATTGGAATTTATAAATGTTCAAAACCACTTCCCCATTTAGTGGTGTTTGTTGAATAATAACAGTTTGACGATGGTTAGTTGGTACTTTAGGCCTAAAGTTATGCTATATATGCTCCACCTAAATAAAAGGATAACAGAGAAACTTATTATGTAAATGAAAAGTGTGTGTAGTATGCGGCACGTTTTTTCAGTGTTAAAGCAACGGATTCCGATGCAGACGTGCGAAGATTCGAACCCTGTCCGCGCCGGTTTTTCATTGTAAATAGTTTTTTGAAGCTACAAAGAATTTATTAATAATCTGGTGTTTGTTTGGCGAAACAAGTTTTTTTACATTTTTTGTCCACGATTTTACTCCAAATACTTCGTTGTCCGTTTCAAGACCCGTTAGTGAATCCTCAGAATTTATGAGATCATTGCACCTTCCCTTGAATAGGTGTACACGTGTAGACAGACAAACATGCACTTACGTTACGTATACTTAGCTAGTGAAATTTCAACTATGGTTAATCCAACTGTCTTTAAGTATAAATGAAGCCATTTAAACAAAGTTTGCTTAATATATATATATACATAAAATAGAATAGCGTAAATGTGGAGTGGTTTAATTGAGAGAAACAATTAATTGCGTGCATCACCTCCAGTTCAAGCTCAATTCCCGTTTGCATTGATCCAGCTGCAATTTTTTTTATTCATAAAGCTTCGTATGCGATGAACTCCTTTTCGTTACTACATTTATTATATTCAATACAATGGTTATTCATAGAGTAGTGGCAAACGTGTAAGCCAATTCTTTTATGTTAGTGGCAGAATCGGTACTTCGCAAACTAGGCTGGAAAAATTAGAAAGGTTAAACTAACTTCACACAACCATAAAGTTCATGGCTATGATTCATTGATCCGTCTTTTAATAAATTCTGTTGTATATTTGGCAGCAGTAGTACCGTTAGTAGTCACCACCTGGACAGCTCTGTTAATTGGGCTTTTATTTGGTTTTTTACGGTACATTATCAGCGCACTTATGAAACAGTTTTTTTATGTCCGCTATTTGCTGATCGATCACTGTACATCTAGCTTAAAAGGTTTGTTGTTTTTGCTAGGTCATTGCATATTAAAGCCGCTAACACAGCCTAATTTTAAAATGACTGAGGCGTCTACATTAAATGGTTGGAATCGCAGACGCTATCGGTTACAAATCTCGTGACTGGTTAAAATTATTATAGATATTGTTCAAGAAATCACTCCGCACCATAGTGTATCACTAACCTGGAGACACTTCGACAGGCAACAATCTGCGGGAATCTTGCAGCGAACATGTAAGCGATCGCGCATAATAAATGATTCTCTTACGTAGTTATGTGCGTAATTTATATTAATTATATTTATAAATCCTTATTGGTAAACAATGCAATTTATTTTATCTTTACGAAATTTCACTCATGTTTTGTTCAGATCTATGAGTGTTACCCAAGCTGACGAGGGTAGTTGTTCCGCGCTTCGTGTAATCGATAGAACAACCAGTGATGACACTCCTGAGAAACTAACAGAAAATAGTAGTGTCAGGAAGAGCCGTAGTACAAGGGACGTCGCTGAAACAAAAGGCCTGCCTCGACATTCGAGTTTAGACAGACACGGAAGACAAAAAGCTTCACAATCCAAGCATCTTAGGAGGCAAAGTAGTTCATCTTCACATGGGTCATCTAGTAGTGCGTCTTCAAGCAGTTCTAACAGTAATGATAGCAGTAGCGCCAGCAATACTGGTAACACAAGCAGAAGTAGCAGTGTTGATCTTGCAAATAGCCATAATAGACGTCGTGAAGAGGCGATTGCTCGTACCAAACGCGATTCTGCGCGTATAAATGATAGCTCTAGAGCTCGCGAAAATGCACGACGACGAGACCGAAGCCGCAGTCTAAAGGGGGCAAAGGCGCATCCTAGGGTCGGGGAGCATAGTCGTAATAGCGATAAGAATCGACGTGACCCGAAACGATCCGCAGAGATTAAAACAGAATTAAAGTCCTCCTCACAAACGGAGGGCTCACGCGGCTCAAAACTGAAAACATCATCTTCGAGAAGATAGTTCGATTTACCGGAAGATAGTAGTTGATTGTCAAATTTGTTCTCATACAGTTTCATTAGTGCGCTGTCATTTTTGAGAGTGTTTACTAATAATAGAAAAATTGTGGTGGTAATAATCAAAACTCTTCTAACATCGCTATTTTATCTTACACGTAAACTTCATTTTATAGCTATTTCTACATTTTCTGGATGTTGTTTTATTCTAATCCTTGTTTGTGATTTGACAGAAAAGGAGCGATATTTAAAATCATTCTAATGCTAATTCTAATTGCTCGGTAAAATATTTGCGTCGTTTTGTCAAGCTCTTGTTTATACGCACTTGATTGTATGATGAATGCTAAACAATGATCATGATCGAAAGTGACTATTGTTTATCACAGTGGGAATGAATGATCCATCATTATTTTGGCAGTATTAACATTAAAAACATTTCCACCTGGTGTGTACTTGCATTTAGATGAACTATACATGGCATGGCATCGATTGAACTGTTATTGCTACTGTAGATAGACATTTAACCAAATTTGGACTATTGTTCATCCTTGAGCTCTGCCAGAATATTTGTAAATATTTTAATCATTTGTTTTTTTTTCATGCCGCATTCAATTAAATTAAAAATTTGTTAATACTTGGATTTTATCTTGTGTTTTCGTAATAAAGTGCGAAAATATCATTTTTATCATTTGGTTTATTTTTCTAGTTTTAAAACCATTTTGATTATTTGGCCTATAGAACGTTTTTGTCTTTAATCTGGCTATATTCATTTTTATAAAATTCAAGCAAGAATTGCTGTATGTCGGCAGACAAAGTCTTGTCTTGTGTAACTTATAATAAGTCGTTTTTCTTAATTAGATTGGCGACATTCTTGATGCAGAATAAATGAAATACATTATACAGCTTCTACCATGTAGCATAAATGAAAAGTAATATAAATTGCACGTTGTTTTAATGCGGATGTACAATTGCTAAACAAGCATTCGCATGTTTTATAACATTTACCTTCTTGAATAGATGTATTTATGTATTAGGCATTGCATAATAATAAGTGTTTAGTTCATTTAGGAAAATTAGAATATACAACAATTGTTATTGACAAAAAGATGTTGCTTCTATATTCATCGTTAAAAACAATTAAACTCATTCTCAACAAGAGCACCAGGTATGAACCGTGTCGCCTTTGAGCATGTTAAATTTACCATACAATTAGTACTGGAACTTAATTTATTTTATCATTTACAGTGAATTCCTAACTGTCTTTTCTAGATGGAAATATACAGTTGAGGAATATCATTTAGTCATAAATATCACTACAGACTCTTTTAGGCCTTTGTGTGTATGCTTGTTTTTAAGTGACGAACCTTTACATTGCATTATATTTCTTATACTAAAGCATCATAATATTGTTGTACTTAAAAGCCATATCCTTGTCTAATGTGTATTAGCAATATATACGATAGTTAAATATTCCGTTACTTTGTTATATTTTTAGATAATAAATCACATACGTACTATGCTTTTATTTAATTTAGAAGTTCATTTTCGAAAATTGTGGCTAATAATTTGTCTTTACAGCTCATCTGGTAGCAGAAATTCGCTCCTCCAATCGAACTTGAGGTGACTGCTCATTTTCTTTGGAAGTGTTCCTTTAATGCTTTTGGTCAATAACTTTTTTCGATGGAGCAAATTTTCGTTCAATTGTGGGATCACAGAATTGTAAAATAAATTTTTTTAGTGTAATTAGTTTTTAACCTAGATCGTTAAAAGTAAACACGAATTCCATTTTATCTAATCAATCATACAACAGCGAAACCACTGCCAGTCGCACTTACAGATCAGTTTTGACCTTCTAGAATTATTATCAGAACACGATCGCAATCTGACTAACGGGAATTAACTGCAATTATTCACAAGCTATCGAAATTCTGATATTCGGATCTTAATTTTTTGTACTCTATTTGGCATTGTTCTTAGCTGAAAATGTCGACTGCGCAATACTTACGATGTCACGAGCATGAAATTCATGCAGCTTTTGCTACACTTACACAACTTATACAATAAAACATTTACTAAAGACAGGGGTGGTGCAAAATTAAATTTGTGAAAACCTTTAACCATCAAAATCATTGTTTATAACCAGTCGCATTGCTCCCGTCAGTCACGTGTACCGAGGTGGTAATTGACTTGGAATTTCGGCCCCGAAATTCGAATGCAATCACAAACATAAACGTTTTATGACTTTTACCACGTTTAAATATGTTTTCAAATGAATCAAGCCTTAATTACGCGAGCGTTTGGAGTAATTCTTTAAAACATTATTTTGAGTTTAAAATTATCTGATCTGCGCTTTGACTAACGCAGCCTTCAATGTTCCAGTAGTTTTCTTTTGGCAAGATATTTCGGCTACATCATCATGATCATGTCCAGCCACACAAAAGTCAAGTGACTAATATTTCACTGCCATATAACCATAAGGAGTGAAAAAAGTATATAAGTGAATTTAGACAAATTATTAGTGAGATTTACGAGAGAGAGAAGAATACCTTGCTACTATGAGTAAATTTATCAGGATAACTCACAGAAATGATGCAAACTAAACCTCTCCACAACACCATTATGACCAAGGCGACATCAGTAATACAGCTTCCTTGCGGATTTCACTGTATCACGTCATAAACAAACCAAACCTCGAAGCTAACTTTGCCCTACTAAGATGGTTCTACTAGACATCTGCAACAAGATCGCCACTGAGCTCGATTCCGTGCCATATCGCTAAGGGTTTCTAACCAGGAACTGATGCGCACGAGGACCCCATCTCGGCAGATGAGTGGGTCCTATACTACCCAATTTGGATGTAAGTGACTTTAATTGTTTCTGCCATGTCAAAATCTGCCCACCTTGTGTCTTACGCCAATTTGGTGCTGGATGAGAGAACAGAGCTCTGTTGGGCTATCGAAATGAGGGCATATGCAAAACGTGACCGAGCCAACGATGTTGATGGAGTCTTATTTGTTTTTCTAACGACGAGCACTTATTGTCAGATCCAAAAATACGTCTACGAATGTCAACGTTAGTTATTCGTTGTTGGTAACCAACATGTGCTATACTTCTCAAACAACGACGATCGAATGCCTGAAAGTGTCTCAAATCATCAACTCTTAGAGCCCAAGTTTCACTAGAGTATAGTAAGACTGCGCGTACAGATGCATTGTAAACACGACCTTTAATGCAAATTGAAATATTCGCGTTTCTCCATAAATGACGAAGGTTCGAGAAAGCAACTCTAGCTTTCGCGATCGGAATTCTCACCTCGTCGGACATATTGCCTACGTCATTGATAGAACTCCCAAGATATGCAAACCTGTCGACTATGCCTAGATCATCATTCTGCAGTCGCAACGTTGGAGTGAGTGGTGGATGATCCTGTTACAGTATCTTCCATTTAGAGGGTGCGAATTTCATACCGAAAGACGGAACAACGTGTATTACTATATTCAAGGTGGCCTGGGCTGCATCCTGATTGCACGATATCGTCCGCATAGTCAAGATCCATTACTTTATCTCCCGAGAGAACTTCAACTCCAGTGTCCAGAATGTGTGGGAGAGTTTTGTTCATAATAGCATCGATTACAAAATTAAACAAAAATGGGGAAAGTGGACAACCTTGACGAACAACACTGCCGGTTGTAAAGTTATGCGTTAATTTGTTGTAGAACTTAACGCGACCAGAAGTATTTGTGTAGATAGCTCGTATAATATTAAAAAATTTTGTGGGCACACCGCTTTTCGACGAGATATGGAATAAAACATTGCGATGCACAGAATCAAATGCACCCTTGAAGTAAAAAAAGACGGTTATTGTGGGACGGTGATATAAATGTCTCTGTTCGAGAACATGCCTTAACGTAAAAATATTATCTATACAACCTTTGCGGCGCTTAAGAGATAGGATTGCATCGCGTACTTCTAACTCAGATGGTTCTTCGGGACTAACATTCCACACTGTTGATGCAGACATGCTTTCGGTAATCGGAACTGACGCGGGTGGCCAAGAAAACTTATCTCTAAAGTGTTCAGCCCACCTGTCAAGACGACTTACTTTATCGGTTATTAATTTGTTGTTACTATCATTTATAGTTTCGCTAACTTTTAACTTTCTCGGACCTGTTGCGCGGATAATTTGGAACAAGCAGCGACTATTACCTTCCGCGAAAGTTACTTTCATTTCTTCAGCCTTTCTGTTCCAAAAGTTTTCGAGATCGCCTTTTAGACTGCGCTTAAGTTGGCGTCTTATATTGCGATGGGTATTATTATGATTCGAGCCAGCTGGAATTTGGCGCCTTATTTCGAGTATCCATAGATTTTACAGAATGTTAGTGATTATTTCTACGGGGGCCTGCTATGCCACATACAGTAGTACCTGCATTGTGCATAGTGGAACTTATCTTGTACCAAAGTATATTCGGATTTCTGCTTTTCAGACCAGTTAGATTAGCCTTTACCGGCTCGAAAGGACTCTGTGGAACCAGATGTTCGAAGCCAATAACGCGTAGATAGGGATGGTGCAACTAGTTCTGCAATACACGTAGGATCCTGTATTCTGGTTTCATATATGTCGATTTCTAATTTATCCAACGTACGAGCAAGAGATTCTTGCTGTCCAAGTTATGTTAATGTTCGCACATTAAATGCGCCTACGTCAAAACCTAACTTAGGTTTAATGAATGATCGTCTACTAGAACCATTTTCGATATTTGGCAACCTGGTATTTGGCTGTGTTATGATCTAAACCAACCATATTTATAGTATCTAAAAGAGTGTTATTGTTAGATTGAGAAGAAGAAGGGGAAGAAAAGGAGATAGACTCGGAGATAGAGTTGCCTGCAGTAGCCTGTTTTCGCTTATCCACCCTTCACGGATCAGCAGATAAGGCGACCCTTTTTATACTGCGCGAAGGCCGATGCGGTATGTAATTATTGTAAGTTGTACTTGTCATGGTTATATTTGGACTGTAAAAGAACACTAGGTCGCCCATTCCTAGTGATAGTTTCTATTCGGAGTTTTCCTTCTCCTAGATAGTCTGCCAACCAAGGCTGATGAGCGCTATCTGCACAGATGCCAGTGGCCAGAGTTTCCTTTAGCAGCCGAAACTTGCCCTTCACGTCTGGAACGCTTGCTCTCATTCCATCACTACACATTTAACAAAAATTTAAAGTGCAGTTAGACCAAACTCGAGGCTTCACATGAAATGGGATGATGGCTGTCCCTTTATGGCCCGGCAAGGTTCATGCTACCAATCCCGGGTCGACTAGCTTGAGCCCGCCGGTCGTCAAGCCGAAATTTCTATGGCTATATATATAATTATGAAGAAAAACACATTTATAACAAAATGGATAAAGGCAATTTATTTCGAGAATACTAAGCTTCACTCTACAATCTTTCATTTATGTATGTAAAGCTGCAAGTTAATTTTCGTCACGGCATATCAATTGTGTAGCCGAAATTTCCAGGCAAGTGCAAACTCTGGAAGACTACCCGATGTGAAAGCCGCCTATCTAATTTTGCTTTCCAAATATATGCGTTACCGTTTGCTATCGCACTCTGATCATGATCATGGAAGATCGAATCACGTCAATACCTGTATACGACGGTAGTTTCACTATTGTTTTCGACATGCTAAATACATCGGGATCGGTGTTCGCTTCAAGCTCGCCCACTTGACTTGAAGAACTGTTTACACCTCCCACACAAGCATTGATTTTTTAAATTATATTACTTATGAATATGTGGTGAAATCTGCAAATATTAATGTTCGTGATTGTTTATCAATCGTTTAGCCGACATTTCCTGTCAAATGTAGAAATGAGAGCCGCTTATCTAACTTTACTTGCACACAAGCATTGATTTTTTAAATTATATTACTTATGAATATGTGGTGAAATCTGCAAATATTAATGTTCGTGATTGTTTATCAATCGTTTAGCCGACATTTTCTGTCAAATGTAGAAATGAGAGCCGCTTATCTAACTTTACTTGGAAAATAAATCAACGACTGGTGAAATACAATAAGATCGGGTTTTTCTTTAGAGCCGCAATCTTGATTTAAATAATTTTGTAGCGCCTCCCGCACAATCATTGATTGTTTAATTATATTACTTATGTATACGAGGTGAAACCTGTAAAACATGTTTGTGACTATATATCGATTGTTCAGCCGGCATTTACAATCAAGTACAATGTATGCGCGACTACCAGAGGTGAGAGCCACGAATCTAATTTTCCCTTCCATATATATATATACATTGTGGCTTTACCCATTCCAGCTACTTTGCGGTCGTACACGGAGGATGATCATGAAGGGTCGAAACAAGTGACCAACGGTAGTTTCATAATTTTATTATTCGAAGACTGATGTTAACTTCAAGCTCGCAAACTTGATTTAAAGAATCATGAACTACTCCAGCGCATTCACGTATTGCTTATTCGAACTAATTTAGTATATGTGGCTACAGCTGCCTACTCAATATTGCTGTCCATGTATATGCATTGATATTCGATCCATACTAATCAGTTTGCCGTCGTACTCTGTTAATGATCACAGAAAATAGAATCACGTCAGTACGTGTGACTGTTGGTTGTTTCACTGTTGTTCTACGACATATAAAATACATCGGAATCAGTGTTTCCTTCAAGCTCGCACACTTGATTTAAAGAATTATTTCCACCTCTCGCTCCAGCATTGATCTTTTAAATTATATTACTAATGAATATGTGACGAAATCTGCAAATATTAATGTTCTTGATTATTTATCAATTGTTTAGCCCACATTTAAAGTCAAATATAGAGGTGAGAGCCGTCTATCTAATTTTTCTTTCCATATATATCGATTGCAGTTTGATACTCGGCAGTGAGCTGCAAATACAATGTATGCGAGACCACTGGAGGTGAGAGCCGACAATCTAATTTTGTCTTTTCATATATATATCCTCCCCGGCAGTTTGCCTATCATCCACACAATCATTGAAAGCGACAGATGCGGACAATTGCATGCTTCCGACCAGGAATTGAATCCACGAACCAGGTTCACACTCCGCATTAATATCAAGTTGTGCACTGCTTTCATGCATACTGCAAAAAAAACACGAGGTCACCCATTCACAGTTACGATGGTTTATATTCGAAGATGGCATCCTCTTAGGCAGCATTTTAACTAAGACTGGAGAGCAGTATCTGCCAAGATGCCAGTGGCCAAAGTCACCTTCAACAGCCGAAACTTGAACAGAACAAGTATTTTTTTAGAAATTGAGAACCAATCTATGGTATAAGACATCTTTACATTGGCAAATCAACATAGTTTAATCTGGCCCGTAGCTATAGAAATTCCGACCTGAATACCGGTGGGCACAAGCTTGTCTGTCGGGTAATGGTAGCATGAACCATTCCGGATCTAAAGTTGTCGGGCTAACTAGTGTATTATGGATTCAACAATTACACAGCTTTACTTATTTTAATTTTGCTCTGAATGACCGTGCGAATACTAAAATATTTATGAAGCTTCTCTACGTTCTTCTTGGCTGGAAGTTTATACCATCCGTTCTCATGGTCATCCTTAGAGTTGGTTCGATAATCACACAAATTGTAACACGTAAATCTGTTTTTCTTAATTAAAAATGCATTTCACCAGGGTCAGATTAGTCACTTTAGAACTAGCACACAATAAGTGACCAATAACAGTCGAAGACAAAAATATAATCCATGTCACGAACAGTAAAACATTAGAATAAATCAAGTCTCCAAATTCTCTAATGATGAGCTACTTGTTTTGCTATAAATTTATATACCGCCTTCTTTTTAGCAAAAATATATTATCAGAAATTGTTCACTATAGATATAGAAACTAAGGTAAATAGAAGTTTAGCGAGTATATATAAATATGGTTCGACGGAAGGGGCAGAAACACCACAAACCGTGTGCACAGATGTATTGAACGCGACGGCACATTAATTTAATGATTATCTATCACAGCTGGCACTATACGTCAGGGTTTAAGTTTAACTGCTAATATAATTGAAACTTTTCTTCAATAGTCTCAGACAGCTAAAGCCTATCTCTCGAACCCCACGGTTGTACACTGTTTACGCGATTTTGACTGAAAGGAGCAATTAAATAATTTGCTAACTTGAAACTATAAGGGGTCAGTAAGTACTATACGGACCTCTGCTTTGACGGGTTCTGAGATAATTTGAAGGAAATCTACCAGCGACGCTATATTTTACTAGAGCAGAAATCGGCGATATTCCCACCATTCGTTGCAGCTCATCTCCAAGTGTTATTTGATTCATTGGCGCTTGCCTCACTGCAGGTGGACAAACTACACAATCGTAGCATCCGCACTGACCTTTATAAAATCAATTTAATTTAACCACTGAAATGGCTCATTCATCTATGTCGACGCGAAACAACTCTCAGCCTACCTTAATGTCAGTGATCGAGGCAGGAATGGTTCTTTCCGTTCTATACGCTATTGCCGTTGCGTACGGTAGGATCTCAAGAACGAAGCAATGACTGAAAACTCGGGTTTGGCACTTTGCCTTGAGCGGCGTTCGGACATTTTAATGATTTCCGACGATTTAAAGTCGCAGGATAAAGTTATTGGCATATCGACCAAGGCCAAAGAAGCTCCACTAACGATATATTTACATAAGCCAAAACCCGGTCAAAGTGAAATCAATACGTTCGAATTACTTACTGCACCTGTCCAGAAGACGTAGTAATGGAGCTCATTCAGATAAAACTGCATGTTTATACACTGCCTGCCAGAATCCGATGGAAGTTCTACTCAAGGCGACCGATTGTCTTTTGTTAGTATAACTGTTCACTGAAAACGGCCAAAATATGTCAGGCTAAATCGTAATAAATGGAAACTAGTAAACTATAGAAAAATTAACTTCTAATTGTCTTAATAAGAAATAACTTTCCAAACTGCTCATGTTAAAGATATTTATCAAGCGGCCTCTGTTGTGCAACTGTTATCTCATCCTGGCTGCTAAGTCTTGTAAGTACCACTCAGTTGACCGCGTGACGAATGAAGATTAACACTGACTTAACTTTACTAGGAAATCAGAAGCAGAGCCGTAGCAATATTACACCGTATAATTTGATCAGACACGACATAATAATTGGAATTGCACCAAGAAAGTGCGACCCATTGCAGTTTCTGTAGCGCATCCCTTAGCACATTCCTAATTTCTCAAGTCCTTAATATGAGATGCTATTAGCGATTAAATTACATCTCAAACTCGTTGTCATATGGTTGTCAAGACGCATACATTCAGCATTCTTCAAGATCATTAAAATAAAATTTAGGTACCACAAGCTGAATACCATATTCGAGGGAGAGATCCGCACAAAATGAATGGCAGCTCCGTTGTGAAATCAATACCATAAAAATGGCGTTGGTAGCACTTATCGTAACAATTACGGCAACGGTTTCCTGTGTTACATCAAACATAGATGCCGCTATCATCCATACAAGTAACCATTGAAAGCAACATTGGACTATGGCATGCTTCCGACCAGGAATTGAATCCACGAACCAGGTTCACACTCCGCATTAATATCAACTTGTGCACTGCTGTCAGACACTTATTCTATCATGCATACAGAGACTTACAAAAGCCATCACTCACCACTGTTTTTCTGCCACGTAACCACAAGTAATTCATAGTTATATATGGACTGTAAAAGAACACTAGATCACCCATTCACAGTGAGGATGGTTTATATTCGAAGATGGCATCCTCTTAGGGAGCTTTTAGCCAAGACTAGGAAGCAGTATCGACCCAGATGCCAGTGGCCAAAGTTATCTTCAACAGCCGAAACTTGAACAGAACAAGGATGTTTTAGAAATTGAGAAGCACTGGTATTAGACATCTTTACATTGACAAATCAACATAATTTAAATTGAACTAAACAATAAGAGCTGGCCCGTAGCTATAGAAATTCCGACCTGACTACCGTTGAGCACAAGCCTGTCTGTCGGGAAATGGTAGCATGAACATTGCCGGGCGTAAAGTGACACAGCCATCATCCAGTTTCGTTGAAGCCTCGAGCTTCGTCTAACTGCGCTGCAATTTGTTTGTGTTTGGCGGAATAAGAGCAAACAAACTTATTCTATCATAATCAACAGAAGCACGAAAGAGAAGGGGCCGTGAGTGAAATCATGCCTGCAGTCTCTCCGTAGTAAAAGCGGCTGTAACCCCATATATGAAATAGGGATATATACCCAACGACCACATTGCACCGAAATGACAGTGGTACAGCCAGGAAATAGTAACTATTGGCAAATTTATACAAATGGTTTAATTTATATCTATAAATTCAACAAGTTTGGTTAAGGGTTCCAGCCATAAACTTATTTCTCATGGAAGATAATTTAACTCATAAATTATGAGTTTAATGTCATAAATGATATTAAACTTAATATCCAAATGTTAAACCTACTTCTATTAGCAATTCGACGAAATAAGTAATCAATAAATGTATCATAAAGATTCAGTTAACAAATAATATATTGCATAGTGCAATCCTTGCTCATTAACATGACGTCAGCAAGACTACACAAAACAGATTCATTCATTCAACATATATTCCGTCCACAAACAGCCTAGCCATTGGGTCAAAACGCTGTACGCAAAAATGGAACACTGCTACCTCAACTTACCCGACGTAAAGCATATTGTTACATAAAAATGAAAACCCCACGCACAATAAGAATGACAAGGTCCATTACAAATAATTTATTCCATTTATCGTAATCTTCTAGCTTCACGTTCGCTTTCTAACAAAGTAAGTATGTCGCCAACACGAACAGGGCCTCTGACATTTCGTATAATGGACCTAGAGTCCTCCATCAATTCGACACGAACCTGAGTACACTGACCTTGTGAACCGGTTCGACCAATAACTTTCGTTACCTTATTAATATGAAATACACTGAACAAACCCTTGCGATCTTAGGCGCCGCGACCGATTTTGCCGCATCCATCACGTTAAATATTAAAAATTGGCGGTCTGACGAAGAAATACAAAAACAATTAAGCAAAATTTAAGATCCAAATTCAAATATCACTAGGTGTTCTAAAACTCCACCAAGAGGATTTTAAAATGCTAAAAAGCGTCCAGGTCTTCAGTTATTTTTGATGACCCTGAAATGACTCGTTAGAAGTTCGCCGGTGCAAGGTAAGATATTTCCTCCGACAAAAATAAATACTGTTTACGTTTTTCAAACAAAAAATACAGAAAACAACAATTATTTCATAGGTTACTTCTACTTCTTAGTTATTTTTTATTTCAATAACTGATTAGCATTTGTTTAAAGACGTAATTGCTTAGTACAATGTTTTCTTGTAAACAAAATTTGTAAACATTGGCTTGAGAATGGTAAACATAATTTATTTTTGTCAGTGAAAATATCTTTCTCTGCACCGGTTTAGACTTTAATATAGATAATACCAGAGCAGAAGCGGATGTCTATAAGTCTTCCTAAAGTCCTATTTCTTCTGTCCTGTTGTGTTGTTATGTGACCGTTTGGCAGACGCGCGTCAAGCATTAAATCAGTAGAAACAGGTTGTGGCAAAGGCTATGGTAATGACTACGGTGAACTTTTCTGGTGATATGCGTTTTAATTGTAGGAGCCTGACAATGATGGGTAACTAGTTACTAAATTATTTGATTACGACTGCTTGGAAGCGCAGCAGCAAAAGGTGGCTTGATTGAAGGCAAAGTTTTCTAATGTAACAGCGTTGGCTAAACAGCGTATGAAGGAAGCGAGCAAAAGACAGAGACTAAGACATCAAAGTGGTAGTGAATGTATGTAGTAAATAAGTCAGAGTGTGTTAGGTAGGAAATTCATTGCACTTATGTAACTGCAGGTAGGATGGATTGGTTAATCGTCGGATCCTATTGCTTGCTGCCTTATTTGTCTATTGCTAGTCAATGAAATAATATATTGCATTTAAATTAAATTCCAAAATGTGGGAGATTTAATTTGACCCGTAACACCAAATTACTCTCTGAGAAAATAAAATATAAATAAATATATAATTCGAGTGTAATATTATTCATAAATGAGAACCATGACTAGCAATTGTTTATCTTTAATGTTTACTAATATAATGATATTGTAACACGCGGCTCTGCGTTACAAACCAACGATCTTTGATTTTGACAAATATGGTGCACTTTAAGGTCAAATTAACTAACTCGGTTCTTACACAATAATTGAGATTTCTTGAACTGCAATTTGATTTGTAATTAATAGGGTTGTTTATAAAATATACTGACCCGCGCGCAATACGCATGGAACATGCGGTGGATTATTGTGTCACAGTGGACTTATTTCGCTCAGTTGGATTATTCGCAGTTTAAACAAGGCATTTGCTGTTCGCATTTAATTATGCCTATCCGAATTTCAGAGAACAATGAATTATTATAATGACATAAGTTAAAACCATAGCAAACAGTGTACTAATTATTTGTGAATTTTTGTCATTGAAGTTTTTACACGAATTTTATCCATTTATTTTCAGTGACAACTTTTAACAGTGACTATGTTCATATCATCATGTATTTTCAATCGGTTGCATATATTCATTTCAATTCAGACATTTGTGAAAGAATAATTGCTTGTGTGTAAGATATGCAACTTTATAAACAGCGTTCATTTTGCTACCGTCTAGTGCACGGACAATTTTGTTTAACTGTGACTTGTGCATAAGACATTCAACTTTGTGAACAATGTTCTCACTTTTTGCTGTCTAGAGTACGGACAACTTAGTTTGACTGTGACTGGTGTTTAAGACATTCATTTGTGTTAAAATTTAATTTTATTGCCGTCTAGAGCACGGTCAATTTGGACTACTTATGATTTCATACGCGGAGTCATTTTCAATACATTTGTGATCATTCATATTAGTCTTCTCTCATCACCCATCGGGAAAAAGCCGGGGATTAATCATGTGCACGGATCTCCACAGCCGCTACCAAAACTATGTAGGGAATAATTGATTTCGCAAAAGTCCCCTACATAAATGGTGCCCCGGTTCGTCGAAATCACGGCCAGCAATGAATTAATAAACATCTAGATTTTGAGAAATTCAAGCACCTTGGATAAATGTCACGAAGGAAAGTAAATTATAAAACACATCTTAGAAAAAACCCCTCTCGAGATTACAATGCTCGAAGACAGCTGCACGATGACGGGTGAGAACGATGTTACACTGCCATTTATTCTCGACAACACTCATACGCATAAGATGAGGTCCAGTTCAGGAAATGCAGGAAGCCAGGTGGTGAGCCCAGCAACAGGCCGCAACAACACATGGACACAGTATAAAATATGCCAATTCGATCCAGACAACCTTGACGAGTGGGTCGACGATGTTACTTTATTGGCCAAGGTGTCCAATATAACAGACGAGGGCTAAATATTTTTGAGGGCTTGGGAGACGATCCCAATGTCTTTTAGACGCTGACTCAGAGATATACTGCATCAATACGCTGAGGGCAAATGTGCGCAGCCATGGCAGAGCCTGCAACGCGCCGTCAAGCAGCGTTTGACACCAGATCTAGAAGATATGCTTACAGAATTAATGAGCCAGATGTCCCTAGGTAGCCGCACGCCTTCTGAGCTATTTAGGGAGATGGAGCAGAAAGCCTTGGAATTCAACCTGCCCAAGGAAATCGTAATGCGACTTTTCATACAGAATCTCCTGCCGGCACTACAAGAGATGGCCACGTTCCTGCGCGAATCCCTCGAAGTACAAGACGACGTTCTGCCGGCACGTCTAGACAAGTGGTGGAAGAAACACCACTACAGCTCACCTGTCCAAGAGAAAGGCCACATCACCTCAAGACTGTTCGAATCACAATCCACCGCATCATCAGCCGGAACAAATGTCACGAATGAACGCCTCATCAGCCTGCTCGAGAACCTCACCGTCAGGCCAAATTTGGCCTCAGTCGATGCCGTCCATAATAGACGCGACCAGAGCAGACGTGAACAGCGTCGACCACCGTAACGGAATAGCGCCAGGAAGTCGACGTCGAGAGACCGGGCCACAGTGCCACAGTTACCAGCGAAGTGGTGTCCGAATCACCGCAGCTATGGACACTCCACACGTAATTGCCTCAGAAACGGCTGCAGATTTTCGCGCACAGACGCAACGTTCAAGTGGGCGCGGTCACCCTCAACAACTCAGGAGGATCCGCCCATGGTAGGTTCGGAAAACTGCTGGGGTCAGCCTCCTCTGCGGCAGTAGAGGCTGAGCACCCCAAGATCGTTGGCCGCTCCACGTCTGATGGCTCGAAGCACGTTGCTTTCGCGGTAGAGCGCAATCAAACTATTGTATTTACAGCGACGGCTCCAGTCAAGTCATGCTTCAAATGCGCCAAATGCCAGCAACCAGTCTCATCGTCAGTTGCCACTATCAACATCTTTTCTCATCCGTGACGCAACCTCTGGCGAATTATTTCTCATAGACACTCGATCAGATGTAAGCTTACTTCGCCACAATTTTTCGAACCCACCCACCCAGTCGACACCAGCAGTCTGACCTGCGCCAATGGCTCCAACATAGCGACGTTTGGGGTACGAGTACACACAATCTCGTTCTCCAACTCAAAAAGATGTTTCAATTATCCTTTCATCATCGCCAACACGACAAGAAACATCATTGGACGTGACTTTCTCGAACACTTCGACCTGACCATTCGTCCAAGAACATGAGAGATACGCACTGCAGACAATCAGTTGCTTACATAATCGCTAAAACATACGACTCGCGCCGAAGCAGTCTCATCTTTACAGCTTATTCCTCCAGTTCTTCATGTACCGCAACTAAACGATGTTCTGAAACGTCACAAAGAAATTTTCCAACCTATCTCCTTCATGCCCGATCTCAAGAGGAAGCGTGCCATCACAGCCCATCGTATCATCTTGTCGAAACCACTTCCTCATCCTCCACGAGCACGTCCATTGGCACCACACAAACATAAGGCCACAGAGCAAGAATTCGCCATGCTACGTCAACAAGGCGTCTGTACACGATCCAGCTCATCTTTTGCGTCGCCTGTGGTAGTAGTACCAAAGAGTGAACCAGAAACATTCAAGGTGTGCAGGAATTATCGTATTCTCAATTTTTGCACACAGTCTGATTCGTACATCCTGCCAAATCCAGCTGACCTACTCAGATCTGCTATCGGTCATGCTGTGTATTCAAAACTTGACCTGGTGAAAGCATACTATCAAGTACCGATGGACAAAGACTCAGTATCATATACTGCACTCAGATTCACCGGAGGTGGTACGCACGAATATCACTATATGCCTTTCGGTCTCAAGAATGCCTCGCAAACATTCCAACGCGTTATGGACGAATTACTAGATGGTCTACCATTTGTAATTCCATATCTAGACGACATCCTGGTATTCTCCAACTCAATGACCGAACATATACAACATAATGAGATCCTGCTCACACGTCTAGCAGACTATGGCCTCCGACTTCATGGCAACAAATGCGTCTTTGCAAAGAAATCAATTGAATTCTTCGGTCATCAAATTTCCGTAGAAGGCATGACACCTATACCTACTAAGGTTTGTGCTATTCAAGATTTACAGCCTCCAACCACCGTTCGGGCATTACGACGATTCTTGGGCAAGATGAACTACTATTCTCGATTTGTACCCTGCCTTGCCAAGATTCTGGCACCTCTTCACAAATATCTCGTGCCAGAAAGCCGTTTTGTCAAGAAATCACAACCGATTCAGCTCAACGTGGACGACATGCAGGCTTACGAGGATGCCAAAAGGGCCCTATGCAAAGCAACCATGCTACATTCCCCGGATTGGTCTCAACCTTTTAAATTGATAACTGACGCATCCGACGTTGCCATAGGCGCAATACTTCAACAATCCATCAATGGCATACACCAAACTATCGCTTTCTATTCGCAAATACTACAACCTCGCGAGACGCGATATGATACATTAGGAAAAGAGTTACTCGCAATCTACCGGTCGTTCCTACACTTCCACACCTATCTGGATGGCCGAAAGTTCAAGATCTACACAGACCATCTTCCTCAACTTCCGATGCTCAGAGGAAAGAAAGAGTATTTATATTCACGACGTGTCAACTCACAACTTACACGAATACATGAGTATGAATATGAAGTCACTCATGGCAAAGGATCAGAAAATGTGGTCACAGACTCCCTAAGCCATCCTGCAGACCTTTGTGCCTCAATATTGTGTCCTTCACCTATAAGCACTCAGAAATTGCAAGCAGCTCAGCAAGGTGATCCATCACTTCGGACATTTGATGTCAATCGCCTGAAAAAAATTGATTATTATGGAATTCTGCTGCAGTGTGAAATAACTGGCGTGGGCCCTCGGCTGTTTATACCTGAAAAACTCCGTCACAAGATCTTCGAAGTCTACCATTCATCGAGCCACCCATGTGGCGAAGCATCAGTGGAAATTCTATCCAGAACGTATTTTTGGCCTGGCATGCGGCAAGATGTCAAGAACTGGTCAAAACAATTCCTAGAATGTCAGAAATGCAAAGTGACGAGACACACCAAAACGGCGCCACAAGTCATTCAAGTGCCCAAATTCCGTTTCACGCACATACACGTTGATCTGGTAACCTTACCTGCCGTGAACAATATGCGATATCTACTGTCAATACGGGATCGCACCACTCGATGGTATGAGGCCATACCACTGCCAGACATGAAGCAAGAAACTGTCAGTTATGCTTTAGAGCTCAATTGGTTCGCTCGGTTTGGTGCTCCAGCTGAAGTGACAACCGATCGTGGCGCACAGTTCCTCGGCAAAGAGTTCGCAGCCCTACTGCAATACTATGGTGTCAAACACTCCGTGACCGCGGCTCGCAATCCGAGAGCAAATGGTTTCGTCGAAAGGCCACACCGAGAACTGAAAGCGGCGCTCAAGGCTAGCCCAGAAGAAAATTGGCTTGCGGCTTTACCGAAAGTACTCCTATCAATGCGTACAAGACTTCGTGAGCCGATCAAATGTAGTTCCGCTGAAATGGTATTTGGCGAATGTCTACGGCTGCCTGGCGAACTAGTCTGATCACGCTCTGAAACTGCAGTAACGATGAACGATCCGGCATTTCTGTTTCCACTTCGCAGTTTTCTACAATATAACGCTCAGAATCGGCCGATCTGTCCTACACGTCAGCAACATGGTCCAATTTATAAACGCAAAGATTTTGATAGCTGCAAATGGTTCTTCGTCAACAACGATATGGATAACAGGATTCTAGCCAAACCGAAGCGCGGTCCTTATCGTGTGTTAGATCGACGTCAGAATTACATCATTTTGGAGATTAATGGCAAAGCTGAAGCTGTCTCCAAACACAGACTATCCCCGGCCGACGTTGATCCAAATGACCCGCTGTTCCGCGATGTTGACCTATCAGGCGGTGAAGAAACGATAACTCCACCTCCAGACAGTCTTGCTGACTACGGACTGACGCCCGACATCTCATCAACAACCGAGCCAACTGACGCCGTCACGCCGCCGCGAGATATAGAGGAACCAGAATCAGTGTTGACAGAGCCAAAATCAGTCGTTACACGGTATGGCAGAGCAATAACACCTCCTGTAAGGTTAGCCCCTTCATTGTGTACTAATTTTCATTGTCGGGGGGTGTATGTAACACGCGGCTCCGCGTTACAACCCAACGATGTTCGATTTTGACAAATATGGTGCTCTTTAAGGTCAAATAATCTAACTCTGTTCTTACACAATATTTCTCTTAACTGTGATTTTAGAAACAATCTCTGTTAGTTTCAAGCAGTTTTAATTGAGATTTCTTGAACTGCAATTTTATTTGTAATAAATAGGGTTGTTTATAAAATATACTGACCCGCGCGCAATACGCATGGAACATGCTGTGGATTATTGTGTCACAGTGGATTTATTTCGCTCAGTTGGATTATTCGCAGTTTACGCAAGGGATTTACTGTTTACATTTAACTATGCCTATCCGAATTTCAGAGAACAATGGATTATTATAATGACATAAGTTAAAAACATAGCAAACAGTGAACTAATTATTTGTGAATTTTTGTCATTGAAGTCTTTACACGAATTTTATCCATTTATTTTCAGTGACAACTTTTAACAGTGACTATGTTCATATCATCATGTATTTTCAATCGGTTGCATATATTCATTTCAATACAGACATTTGTGAAAGAATAATGACTTGTGTGTAAGACATGCAACTTTGTAAACAGCGTCCATTTTGCTACCGTCTAGAGCACGGACAATTTTGTTTAACTGTGACTTGTGTGTAAGACATACAACTTTGTAAACAGCATTCATATTGCTACAGTCTAGAGTACGGACAATATAGTTTGACTGTGACTGGTGTTTAAGACATTCATTTGTGTTAAAATTTAATTTTATTGCCGTCTAGAGCACGGTCAATTTGGACTACTTATGATTTCATACGCGGTGTAATTTACAATACATTTGTGATCATTCGCATTAGTCTTCTCTCATCACCCATCGGGAAAAAGCCGGGGATTAATCATGTGCACGGATCTCCACATCCGCTACCAAACCAATGTAGGGAATAATTAATCTCGCAAAAGTCCCCTGCAATATAATGCATAACATTTCCAATATAATAATACATATAGTAGAAAGAAAAAATTAAAGATGGTATGTTGCTGATCACATTTATCATTGTAATTCATTCATCCAAGAGAAAGTATTTTAATAATCGAAATTCGATAGATCAATAGGATTGTATATTTTTTCTAGTTCAATACATAAAAATAAAAAAAACATTTTTGATGGAGGTGTTTCTCTGAGCCCATCTGGCAATTGATTGTAAATTTTCTAAATTTTTGAAAAAGAAAATAACTTCCCGGCAACATTTCCCCCCAAAGTAGAAGAGACCGCCATATGACAAGATTTAGTTCAAACTTGATGAATCATTCTTAGTGGATTCACATAGACACAAATCCACTGATTTTTGTGCAATATAACATCCTCCAAAACCATAAAGTTTGCAGTAATACAAACTATAATCTGCTGGCGCATATGGTGCACGACACATGACAAATATGTTTCGCAACTCTTCTTTTTACAGTTTCTAGCTTATTTGGCAAACCCTTTTTCATTGGATTCCAAATAGCTGCGGCATATTCCCGTATCGGCCTAATCCAAATGATATTCATTTGTAATTTCATATCGTTCGATTTGATATTTCAATTTGTTAGCGCTCATCTGTTCTTAGTGCATCTAACTATTCTTTCAATATGTTTCTCAGCAGAACTGTAAATTGAGTAGTTATGCCTAAATCCTTAATTTCTTGCTGAAATTTGATCTCAAAACGCCATTAATCAAAGCACCATGAAAATAAACACAATTAAATTCTGTTCTATTATCTATTTTTAATGCTTTCGTCTTTTCACTGTTTATTCTCAGCCTTATCAAATATCCAATCAAGTTATAAACATCTAGTGTTACGTTATTTTTAAAGAACTCAATATTTTTTTGATCTTTGGGAAAGATTATTTTTAAATTATTCGGAAATCTCCAAATTAGAATATTGCTGACGTTATTTTGCAAAAGCGCAAATATGATTTTAAATAAAATTGTTCCTCAGCTTGATCCTTGTTTTTAACTCTATTTGTGGCTTTTAATTGGTCTTTATCTTCAATTATTTTCCTGAGAAATCAAATTTTCTACTTCCAAACGTAATATCCAAGTAATACACAAGTATTCAGATCAATATTCAATGAATTAGTCGCCTTCAAAATACAATCAAAAATATAAAATCAAAAGCTTTTCAGATATCTAAAAAGACAATTAATGCATACAACTTTTTCTTATTTTGTCTAATTGCATGCTTCCACATAGAAAGCATATTAGTAAAGCGACAACTGAATTGCATGGTAAATTCACCGTGCTTATATAGCTTTCATCAGTTTGCTCGCACACCATTGGTTAATTTCCTTTTTTTCTAATTGGTGCCGCGTAAATTGAATTGAATTTAATTTACGCAATATGTCGGCGAATTGCTTTGTGTCGTTACATCACTTTCCTCTCTGAAAAAAGAAAAAAAGGAACATTCCTCTCGGCGAGGCTTGATAAGAAATGCATGGCAGAGTTCGAACCAAGTTAAGTAACTGAATATTATTCTGCCCTTAACTATAAAAATTTACCGTCAATGTTGGGCTGAAGTATGCTTGTTCGTTGCTTCAACACTGATATGATTCCAAATAACCACTAGGAATTGCTACACAAATTGTTAGCTGTATTGACCGGTCATACCGCGTGAGGCAAAATAGAACAATGTAAGATTTGAGAGCCGCAGCGTGAGGATTTCAAGGTAAATTGCTACTGAAGTTGCCAGGTTTAATTTAAAGCCTGGGTAGGCTAGATTACCACCAATGTGTTTCTATTCGATCAAAGGAGCTAGTGTATGCTCGACGTTGTCTTCATGATATTTGTAGAGTGGTCTCTGTGCAACTGATGAAGTTGAGATATGTATTGAAAGTGGCCTGTACCATGATATGAAGTTTATAACTACTTAGAGTTGTTACACAAAAGCGTTAGCTATAAGTATCTGGTCATACAAAAACAGACAGTGTCAGCTCAGGTGTGAGCCATACATTATAATTTAAAAATATATACATGAAAATCAAAAGGTAACTACATAAAAAATGTGCTCGAACATTGACTCAGAGATGTCATAATACCCAAGAAATGTTCAAAAATGCTACAAAATTGTTAGATAAGAACAACTGGTTATACCACGTGAGACAAGTAAGTGTGAGAAAAATAAAATGAATCATGTGGATTCATAGGTCAAGTTGCGTGAAATAAGGCGCAAGTGGGGCGCGTAAAGTTAAAAATTTTAATACGTAAAATAACGAAAAATTTATGTTAAAATATCTATTTCGCGTTATGCAAAACAAGCTATTGCTAGGTTGAGATTGTGAGCAGATGGAGCCTGAGACGTGTGTAGAAGGTTGAATGCACTCGGGATCAGGCGGTTCGATAAACGGTTTCAACCTCTCTATGCTTACTAATGTCGGGGTCAGGTAAATATTTTGGTTGTCTAAGCAAAATCGGGTAATGACCGCAATACTTCGGGTGTAGTGTTGCAACAGCAGTGTCGTTGCAAACTAGAACTCTCTTGCAGCTGTGGAGCTGCGGGTGAATGAAGACTGCACGAGGCGTATGTCTCGGCTGCTGTTCAGACATGTTACCGAAATGAAGTCGGAGGCGGGTAGCTTCGTTTTGTGGGTCATCCTGTGCGGGTAGTAGACGTGGGAGCTTAGTAGGCAGGTGTAGATCCATACCGTACAAATGTTGTGACGCAAACGTTTTAATGGATTCACGAATGCGGGAACGCATGACAAGCAGAACTAAAGGTAGTTTATCCACCTATTTGCCATTAATTTACGAGGATGCTAATGCAGCTTTGAGTTCCCTATGCATTTTCTCTAGCATACCGTTAGATTAGGGATGGTAGACAGTCGTCTGGCGTAAGGTGCAACCCATGAACCGCAAGGTGGTTTTGAAACGATCCGATGAGAAGCAAGTGCTTTTCTCAGTGAAGACCTCATTGGGAAAACCATAATTGGATATCCATGCAGAAATAATACCGTTAGTTACTTCGTCTGCAGAAATAGTGTCAAAAGGTTATGCCGCAGGCGATCGTGTAAATCTATCAATCATAATTAGAATGTAACTGAAACCTTGAACCCTTGTCAGATGAACTCTATCGATGTCGACGATGGCTAGGCGAGAAGTTGTTCGGAAATTTTGCAACTTAGAACAAGTATTCTGTGTGATCTTGTTTTTATGGCAAATGGCACACTCGGAGACCCATTGTTTAGCGTTCTGCCTGGGCCTGTGACCCCAGAAACGATTTGTAAGAAATCAAACTATCGCTTTGCTTCTTGGGTGAAAAATTGAGTGAATTGAGTCAAAAACCTTTCTCTGAACTGGCTTGTTGGGCTGCGTATCCGTGAAGTAAACAATTGGTAAGCCTTCCCAGAGAAGACAAGATTTTGGTTAGGTGACGGGCTACTGATCTTTGAATGTGAATGTTCCGTTTGCAGCAGGGGATGGCATTAGTGCAGGTTCACTGAGTGTTACGGAGTTGACAGTGAATGGCGACAGCAAAGGTGGTTGTAGCAAGACGTCTGGTCTGGAAATGGCGTCTGCAATGAAGTTTTGTTCGCCATTGACATGAAAGATGTCAAATTTCCGTTCGCTTAGACGTGAAAGCTGTCTTTCCACTCTGGCAGGGTAATTGGCGATAGTTTAGGTCGCGTTTCGAAGTGCGTTAACTAATGGTGCATGATTTGTGCAAACAACAAATCTGCTAATGCCATTGATGCTGATAAAATGGCACACTGCGTAGTTGATTGCGAGGAGTTCTCGGCCGAAAGCGTTGTATCTCGTTTCTACTAGTTAGAGAGTACGCGAGTAGAAACTGCTAGTCTTCCGAACTCAGTCGATTTCTTGTTCCAAAATGGCTCTAATAGCGAATTCAGAAGCACCTGTTGTGAGCAAAAACGGTCGTTGAAAATTGGGATGCGTTAGCATTTTGGCATTTGCTGACGAGTTAATGGCGAGTCGAAGTAATTCCACGTCTTCAGATGACCAAGTAATGATGGAATTCTTGCTAAGTCCTTTTCGATTCCGTAGTTGCCTGCACAAAGGATAAAGTTATCTTGAAAGGCCTGGAAGGAACTTGCGATAGTAGTTAAATACTTCCAAAATATTCGGCAAATCGATAACAGAATTCGGTGACTTGATATTTGTGATTAAATTCGCATTTGATGGCGAATGTTCAATACATTGTGGCGTGATACTATGCCCTAAGAAGTCCACGGATGTAGTTGCAATCTGCGTTTTGTCACAATTGATCTTGAATCCGTGGTTGGATAAGCGTGAGAGGACATTTCGTAGATGCTTGACCTGAGATTCTAGGTCTGAACGGAATACCATTATGTCATCGAGATATGACATACAGTTAGCGGCGTCGTCGCGAACTATGTTTTCCTTGAATCTTTGAAATGTCTGTGTAGCACACTTAAGTTCGAAAGGCATGTAGAGATATTCGAAAAGGCCAATTGGAGTAATGACCGCAGTCTTTTCAATATTTTCTGTCGCTATCGGGATGTGATGGTAGGCTTGTCTGAAGTCAATCACTGCGAAGTAATTGCTGTCACTGAGTTTTTTATGTAATGTGTTAATATAGAGAATAGGATATGCATCAGATTTTTTCACTGAATTTAACTTTCGATAATATCCGCAGGCTCTGTACGATCCGTCTGATTTGGAGACTAAGTGCCATGGTGACGCCCATGAACTTTCCGATGGTCTGGTGATTCCCTCTTCCAACAGCCTTGAAAATTCCTCTTGGACAGCTTTCAGTTTAGCAGGGTACAGTGATCGCTTCTTGAGTGCAATGGTTTGGCCTTCTGTGACGATATGGTGCATCTTGTTGGAGACTTGTAGCTCTGACTTGCTGAGATCGACAAGCGACTTGTTTTCTCAAAGAGCTGCTGATATCTCTGCTGAATGACGCACTGCGTTTGGCTGAATGACCTGTAACTCCAAACGCTTGCAGGCAAGTGTCCAAAAACTTAGCTCATGTCCGGTGGAGGGGTCGATGATCTTTTAATTGGCAAAATCAACAGTGAGACGAAATTTCAAAAGGAAATCAAGGCCTATTATATTGTGTGAAACCTTGGCGAAAATGAAGTTGTGAATAAATTCACACCGTAAACCTATATTGAGTGTGCGATACCAACAGACATAAGTAGGTATGGGCTCGCCTGTAGCTGTTGCAAGTAGAACGCCTAGCGACATCTCGGCCTTCTACCTTCTGCGCCATACGTTTCCCGATCCTGATGCACCACTGCATATGTTTTCTGTTGTCTTTACTGTCAGTTGTGGAAATTGGCATTCATTCGGAAATTCTTCGGAACAATTGAGACAGACTTGACGAGAATAAAAAGAAATTCTGGAGATTGTAGCACCAGTTCTTTGGGGCATACCTTTTAAATTATTGCGGGGATCTCGATCGCCGCCTACTGTTATAATGTGTTTTGGGCGTAAAATTTGGTCGAGCATTCACCTGATTTAGCTCGGATCACCCTATGTCCAATCCTTCTAGAACTTTAGCCATGTTCGTTACTGTCTTCTCTAAAGAGGAGAGCCTATCATCCTGCGGGGACGGACAAAAGGATAACGAATTTAACTTAGGTTTTAAAACCCTAGATTCTAACCCACATCTCTCAGATAAGTCATCTAAAGAGAGAGAGTGTGTTGGGGAGCTGTCTGGCGAATAATTTTAGTGAGATGAGCACAGAACACAGATGAAATTAGTTCCTTCACAAAACACAAGTCAGTTCTACACTTTCGTACAGTCAATGTTCTTTTACAGATCACCAAGATGTACAGTTTTTTATGTAGGAAATAAATTATTGAAAAGAACAGCTTCCTTCAAAAAATATACTCAACAAAAATTGCCCAGAAGACCTCGACTTTAGAGAGATTAACAATTAGAGTAAAACGTATACGCAAATGTTAATTTACTGTACTCCCAAAAAGTGAAAAAGAAACAGTCGATAGTATTAATACCGAAAGTTTGCTGATGACTAAAAAAATGTACATTACTCAGTATCCTGGCGTGGTCGCTAATTTTGTAAACGCCTCAGCTTCAAGTAAATGCCGTACGATGTTACAAAGTCAGTTAGTTGCCAAGGGTAGTTGTGTTAGTACTGTTGGGGCCCTTATTAGGGCCGGTTTTGTGTTCTCTGGCAAATAACCGAGAAGGTCAGTTAGTGCAGCAGTGTCTAGAAGTACTCCTAGACACTTGAGACCAGCTGTGGTCGACTTGGGTTGTTGTTTATTCTGTTGTAGCTGAGTAATGTCGTTGAAGTTCTGCAGTAACTAACTCACTGAAAGGATCAACTGTAGATGCTGCTTCGTCTCTCCATTTGTACAGCAGCAAGATTGGCGTGACTGAAATTGCCAATGTGTGTGAAGCAAACCCAAAAACCAGTGTAGGTGACAATAGCAGACAGCACGTAGCGTAACGCACTGCAGAAGGCAAACGCGACCACTGACTTGCATGGTAAATTCATCGTGCTTAAATAGCTGTGATTTGACTGCTCACACACCATTATTTAACTGCAAAGTTTGTTTTTTCTCATTGGTGCCACATAAATTGAACTGAATTTAATTTAAGCAATATGTCGGCGAATTGCTTTGTGTCGTTGCAGTTTTAAAATAATAAATCACATCCGCGCGTAATACTGCAATAACATGCAGCTGATTAATGTGTTTTGACTGTCAAAGCCAGGGTTTATATTTTGTGTGTTTTTAATTGTTTATCCATAAACAGTAACTAAACTGCTAAGAAATTCTGGATTTTTTCTCCTGATTTTATGACTCTTGCTTTTGTGCCCTGATATGAGGTCTAGATCACGGTCAATTTTGACTAACGTTGAAATTCAATTCACTTTGCAACATTGTTCATAATACACGTATGATAGGAATAGCATAGCTTCTCTAAATAAACAGCTATCTCACAAAACCTTTTACAGAAATCGCAAATACCACCTACAATAACCGAAATACCTCCTACATAAATGGTGCCCCGTCTCGTGGAGCTTACAGCCAATAATTAATCAGGAACCCTAGTCACTGAGAATATCAAGCTGGCGGTAGTCCTCCCGCCATCCCAAGCACATCAACTAAATGCCACGGAAAAGTGAATCCGGTAAAGCGGCGAAAACACACAAGAAAACAAGTCCTGAGCCACGAAACATAGCGAGCCATTCTGTCGAGATCACAATTCTCGAAGACAGCCACACGATGACGGGTAACGACGATGTAATACTGCCATCTGTACTCGACAGCGCGCACCCACACACAAGATGACGTCTAGCTCAGGAAATGCAGGAAGCCCGCTGGCGAGCTCAGCAACAAGCCATGCCACCACATGGACCCATTACAAGATATGCGAATTCGATCCAGACTACCCTGACAAGTGGATCGACGATGATACTTCATTTACCAAGTTGTCCAATATAACAGAAGAGTGTCTCATATTTTTGACAGCTTGGGAGACTATCCCAATATTTCTTAGACACTGACTCAAAGACATTTTGCATCAATAAACTGGGAGCACATGTTTGCAGCCATGGCAGAGCCTGCAAAGCGCCGTCAAGCAGTGCCTGACACCAGATCGAAAGACTGGCTTACAGAGTTGAGGAGGCAAATGTCCATAGGTAGCCGCACGCCTTCCGAGCTCTTTCGGGAGATTGAGCTGAAAGCCATTGAATTCAATCTTCCTATTGAAATCTTGATGAGATTATTCATTTTGAAGCTTCCTCCGGCACAGCAGGAAATGGCCACATTCCGGTGTGAATCCATTGAAGTGCAAGACGACATACTCTCGGCACGTCTAGACACGTGGTGGAAGAAATACCACTGCAGCTCAACTACCTAAGAGCCATGTGGCATCGCATCATGCCTGTCCGAGCCTCAGTCTCCAGCATCGTCAGCCGAAACTAATGTCATCAATGAGCACCTTATAAGCCTGCTCAGGTGCTATACCGTCAGGCCAGATACGGCCTTGGTCAATGCCGTCGATTAAAGACGCGACCAGAGCAGGCGTGACCAGCGTCAATCACCGTTCCGAAACAGCAGAAATAGGTCGACGTCCAGAGGATTTGCCACAGTTCCTGAGCTTCCTGCGGAGTGGTGTTCGAATCATCGCAGATATGGCCACTCCACGTTCTATTGCTTCAGAAATGGCTGCCGATTCTGCGCACAGACGAGACATTGAGATGGGCGCGGTCAGAATGATTTGTCCATGGAGGGTTCGGAAAACTTCAGGGGTCAGCCTGTTTTGCGGCCGTAGAGTCTGAACACCCCAAAATTGTTGACCGCCCGACGTCTTCTGGCTCGAAGCACGTTGCTATCGCAAAAGAGCGCAATCAAACTATTGTCTTTACTGCGAGGGTTCCAGTCAAGTCATGCCTCAAACGCCCAAATGTCTGCAACCAGTCTCATCGTCAGTTGCCACTATCAACATCTTTTTTCATCCGTGACTCAAAATCTGGCAAATTATTCCTCATAGACAGTGGTTCTAACGTCGGCTTACACTGACACAATTAATTTGAGCTCACTCATCCAATCAACACCAGCAGTTTTACCTGCGTAAAATGGCTCCAGTATGGCAACTTTTGGGGTTCGAGTACACACAATCTCATTCTCCAACTCAAAACGATGTATCTTTTCATAATTGTGAATACGACAAGAAACATCATTGGACGTGACTTCCTCGAACATTTCGACCTCACTATACGTCCAAAAAACGCTAGATACGCACTGCTGACAATCAATTTCTATCTTTAAAGCTCAAACGCACGACTCTCATCCATTCAGCTAATTCCTTCAGTTCCTCATGTACCACATCTGGACGATGTTCTAAAGTGACATGAACAGATTTTCATACCTATCGCCTTTATGCCAGAACTCGAGAGGAAGCGTGTCATCACAGCTCATCGCATCACATTATTGAAACCACTTCCTCATCCTCCAAGAGCGCGTCCATTTGCACCACACAAGCATACGGCCGCCGAGCAAGAATTCGCCATGCTACGCCACTAAGGAATCTGTGCACGATCCAGCTCACCATTTGTGTCGCCTGTGGTAGTGGTACCAAAGAGTGAACCCGGAACACTCAGAGTGTGCGAGGATTATCGTTTTCTCAATTATTGCACATAGTCTGATTCGTACAGACTGCCAAGTTCAGCTGACCTACTGAGATCTGCTATCGGTCATGCTGTGTACTCAAAACTGGACCTAGTGAAAGCCTACTGTCAAGTATCCATGGACAAAGACTCCATTTCTTATACTGCACTCAGATTCACCGGAGGTGGCACACACGAATATCATTATATGCCTTTCGGTCTCAAGAACACATATCAAACATTTCAACGCGTTATAGACGAAATACTAGACAGTCTATCATTTGTAATTCCCTACTTAGACGACATTCTGGTATTCTCCAAGTCAATATCCGAACATATACAGCGTATTGACATTCTACTCGCACGTCTAGCAGACCATGGCCTGCGCAAAAATTTATTGAATTCCTTAATCATCAAATTTCTCACAAAATCATGACACCTCTACCTGCTAAGGTTCGTGCCATTCAAGATCTACAGCCTCCAACCACCGTTCGAGCGTTACGACGGTTTTTTGGGAAAGATGAACTACTATTCTCGATTCGTACCTTGCCTTGCCAAGATTCTTACACCTCTTCACAATTACCTCGTTTCAGTAGGCCGTTTTATCAAGAAATCACAACTGATTCAGCTCAACGTGGACGACATGCAGTCTTACAAGGATGCCAAAAAGGCTTTATGCAAAGCGACCATGCTGCAATTACCTGATTGGTCTCAACCCTTTGAATTGATCACAGACGCATCCGATGTTACCACAGACGCAGTACTTCAACAGTCAATCAGTGGCGTAAGCCGACCTATCGCGCTCTTCTCGCAAAATGAACAACCTCGCGAGACGCGATATGATACATTAGGTAAAGAGTTACTCGCTATCTACCGTCGATTCTACACTTCCACACCTATCTGGATGGCCAAAAGTTCAAGATATACACCGACCACCTTCCTCTACTCCCAATGCTCAGATGAAAGAAAGATTATTTATATTCACGATGTGTCAACTCGCAAATAACTTGAATACACGAATATGAATATGAAGTCACTAACGTCAAATGGTAAGAAAACGTAGTTGCAGACTCCCTTAGCCGTCCTGCAGAACTTTGTGCCTCGATCCTGTGTCCTTCACTTATAAGTACTTAGGAACTGCAAGCAACATAGCAAGATGACCCAGCACTTCGTACATTTGACAACAAACGCTTAAAAACTTGATTATGATGGAACTCTGCTGCAGAGTGAAATAACTGCCATGGGTCCTCGGCAGTTTATATCTGAAAAGCTCCATCAGAAGATCTTCTACCATTCAATGAGCCATCCCTCTGGCGAAGCCTCAGTGTAAATATTATCAAGAACTTTTGTTTGGCCTGGCATGCGGCGAGATGTCAAGAAGTCGACAAAAAAATGCCTAGAATTTCAGCGATTCAAACTGACGAGACACACCAAAACGGCACCACAGGTCATCAAAGTGCCCAAAGTACGGTTTACGCACATACACGTTGGTCTGGTAACCTTACCTGCCGTGAACAATATACGCTATCTACTGTCAATACAGGATCGCACCACTAGAAAGGCCACACCGAGAACTGAAAGCGGCGCTCAAGGCTAGCCCAGAAGTAAATTGGCTTGCGGATTTGCCGAAAGTACTCCTGTCAATGGTTACAAGGCCTCAAGAGTCGATCAAATACAGCTCCGCTGAGATGGTATTTGGTGAATGTCTACGGCTACCTGGCGAACTATTCCGATCACGCTCTAAAACTGCGAAAACGATGAACGATCCGGCAGTTTGGTTTCCACTTTGAAGTTTCCTACAGTATAACGCTCAGAATCGGACGATCTGTCCTACACGTTAGAAACATGGTCCAATCTACAAACGCAAAGATTTTGATGCCTGTAAATGGTTCTTCGTCGACAACGACATGGATAACAGGATTCTAGCCAAACCAAAGCGCGGTCCTTATCGTGTGTCAGAATTACATAATTTTGGGGATTAATTGTAAAGCTAAAACAGATTATCCTCGGCCGACGTTGCTACAAATGACCCGCTGTTCCACGATGTTGACCTATCAGGCAGCGAAGAGACGATAATTCCACCTCCAGAAAGTTTTGCTGACCACCGACTAACGCCCAACAGCTTACTAGCAAAAGGGCCAACTGACGCCGAGATGCCACCACGAGAAATATAGGAACCAGAGTCCGTGTCATCAGAGCCAATATCAGTGTTTACTCGTTACGGCAGAGCCATAACACCTCCCGTATGGTTAGCCCCATCACTGTGTACTAATTTTCATTGTCGAGGGTGTATATAACGCACTGCTCCGCGTTAAAACCCAACGAATCTCAATTTCGACAGAATCGGTTTTCTTTAGGGTCACACATGCTAATTATGGTTTTAGACAATATTTGTTCTTACTGTGATTTTAGAAACAATGTCTGCTAGTTTCAAGCAGTTTTAATTGAGATTTCTTGAACTGAATTTTTTATTTGTAATTATAAGGGTTTCGTTTAATCATAAAACACATCCGAGCGTAATAGGCCGGTAACATACAGTGAATTTATGTTTTGTGACTGTCAAAGCCAGGATTTATATTTTGTGTGTTTTTAATCGTTTATCCATGAACAGTAACTACACTGCTAAGACATTCATAATACACGTCTGATACTTTGACAGAGCCTTCTCACATCACGACACTGGAAAAGGGGTCTGGCGTCAACTAAAAAAGAGACTGATTATAAGCACGGACTTCGAAACCAATTTCTTTCGACGACAGCTACCAGGCATATGTTGGAATTGCATAGCTTAAGTAAATAAACAGCTACCCCACAAAACCTCTTACAGAAATCGCAAATACCACCTACAATAACCGCAATACCTCCTACAAGATAATAACATTGAAAATAATGTATATGTAATATATGACATCTATATTGTTTTCGATACCTAATAATTTACTTTTGTTTGTTTCTTTATAGGTTTTATGTTGGCTTTTGTAGCAACACATCTCTTCTCTCTACTAATCACTATATTCAATAGTGATCGTTGGTTGTGCTAGCTTGCTCTGAATTTGACAATCTATGATCCGGATGATTCTTAAACTTCTTTGATATTGATAATTTCTTTGGAGAAATGTGATGTCTCCACCATTATATATCTTGTGAAAATTTGTATATTAACCCATTTTTTAATTGCTTCGATTTGTATATTTGTCGGTCTTTTAGATAATTTCACAACGACATGTCTTGGACGATCAGATATTTTGCTCATTCTGTAACATTTGGTTATATCGGCTTCCGCTGTATTCTTGATTATATCGTTCAATTTTTCTGCATACCCTGGATCAGATTCTTCATCACGATTAAATAACATTAACTGGTTTTGTTTACCATTACGTGCCCAAACTTCATTCGCTAATTTATTTAGAAAGTCCTCACCTGATTTATTATTTTTAGTTTATGCATTTTCTTCCGTTCTTATTTCTGCAATTTCTACTCATGGCAGAACATCAACATTTATTTTATATGATTTCCTATGTAGCGCCTCGATGGCGTTGTTTTCATCTATTTCAGTAAATTTTGATGTTCCGCCACGATTTTCTCAAAGTCGGTATGCTGTAACACGCGGTTCCACGTTACAAACCAACAATGTTCGATTTTGACAAATATGGTGCTCTTTAAGGTCAAATAATCTAACTCGGTTCTTACACAATATTTCTCTTAACTGTGATTTTAGAAAAAAGCAGTTTTAATTGAGATTTCTTGAACTGCAATTTAATTTGTAATTAATAGGGTTGTTTATAAAATATACCGACCCGCGCGCAATACGCATGGAACATGCGGTGGATTATTGTGTCACAGTGGACTTATTTCGCTCAGTTGGATTATTCGCAGTTTACGCAAGGCATTTACTGTTCGCATTTAATTATGCCTATCCGAATTTCAGAGAACAATGGATTATTATAATGACATAAGTTAAAACCATAGCAAACAGTGTGCTAAGTATTTGTGAATTTTTGTCATTGAAGTTTTTACACGAATTTTATCCATTTATTTTCACTGACAACTTTTAACACTGACTATGTTCATATCATCATGTATTTTCAATCGGTTGCATATATTCATTTCAATTCAGACATTTATGAAAGAATAATTGCTTGTGTGTAAGATATGCAACTATTTAAACAGCGTTTATTTTGCTACCGTCTAATGCACGGACAATTTTGTTTAACTGTGACTTGTGCATAAGACATTCAACTTTATGAACAATGTTCTTACTTAGTTCAGTTGTGACAAGAAGGATAAACCAAAGGCAGCATGAACGGAGAGTATAATCTCATGCACATTCGTTTCGTGCTTACTGGCGACTCATCAGTAGGAGCCGGTATTACGCCCTTTAACCACTATATATTCGGTAGAAAAATGTGGAATAATAGGACGGTACAATCTCCTAGACGACTGTGTAAACCTGTAATAGTGAAGCTAACATAATCTGAAGTCAACGACAATACGGCTTCAATGCTAACTCACACTATATAATATATATACCGAGTCTGTAAAGGATACTAACACTATGGCCATTGTGTTAGTAACTGATACCTTTTGAAATCCATGAGTACCGGATACTAACACTATGGTTTCCGAGTCGGTACATGATACCAACCTGATGGATATAAATTTATGCTAAAGTTCACCCAAATTGAGAATTACAACAATTTCCGAACACCTGTTACTCCAGTTAAACCATACACTCTGGCCTTCATCGATATCAGTTATCACATTTCGCGGTAAGCATGACATCATTCAATTCAATATATTACAGTAAATACTGTTTTTTGCGAAGAACTAATATATATGCAAGTATGTATTAGGTTTTGCGAACCTAGTAACAAATTAGTTCAGTTGTGACTAGAAGGATAAACCAAAGGCAGCATGAACTGAAAGTATAATCTCATGCATATATATTAGTTCTTCGCAACAAACAGTATTTCACTGTAATATATTGAATTGAATGATGTCATGCTTACCGCGAAATGTGATAACTGATATCGATGAAGGCCAGAGTGTATGGTTTAACTGGAGTAATAAGTGTTCGGAAATTGTTGTAATTCTCAATTTGGGTGAACTTTAGCATAAATTTATATCCATCAGGTTGGTATCATGTACCGACTCAGAAACAAATGTGTGGCTACTCATAGTTTCAAAAAAAGCATCGTTATAACACAATAACCTGAATCGCTACAATTTCATTATATATATATATATATATATATATATATGTATATATATATATATATATATATATATATATTATATAGTGTGAGTTAGCATTGAAGTCGTATTGTCGTTGACTTTAGATTATGTTAATTTCACTATTACAGGTTTACACATTCGTCTAGGAGATTGTACCGTCCTATTATTCCACATTCTTCTACCATACTTAGTGATTAAGAACGTGTCTCAACTCCCTGATGATCTCAGTAACGAAATATTGCGTAGTGCGGTCATGCTGCCTTTGGTTTATCCTTCTGGTCACAACTGAACTAATTGTTACTAGGTTCGCAAAACCTAATACATACTTGCATATATATTAGTTCTTCGCAACAAACAGTATTTAACTGTAATATATTGAATTGAATGATGTCATGCTTGCCGCGAAATGTGATAACTGATATCGATGAAGGCCAGAGTGTATGGTTTAACTGGAGTAACAGGTGTTCGGAAATTGTTGTAATTCTAAATTTGGGTGAACTTTAGCATAAATTTATATCCATCAGGTTGGTATCATGTACCGACTCGAAACCATAGTGTTAGTATCCGGTACTCATCGATTTCAAAAAAGGTATCAGTTACTAACACAATGGCCATAGTGTTAGTATCCTTTACAGACTCAGTATATATATAATATAGTGTGAGTTAGCATTGAAGTCGTATTGTCGTTGACTTCAGATTATGTTAGCTCACTATTACAGGTTTACACATTCGTCTAGGAGATTGTACCGTCCTATTATTCCACATTCTTCTACCAAATATATGGTGGTTAAAGGGCGTAATACCGGCTCCTACTGATGAGTCGCCAGTAAGCACGAAACGAATGTGCATGAGATTATACTTACCGTTCATGCTGCCTTTGGTTTATCCTTCTGGTCACAACTGAACTAATTTGTTACTAGGTTCGCAAAACCTAATACATACTTGCATATATATTAGTTCTTCGCAACAAACAGTATTTAACTGTAATATATTGAATTGAATGATGTCATGCTTACCGCGAAATGTGATAACTGATATCGATGAAGGCCAGAGTGTATGGTTTAACTGGAGTAACAGGTGTTCGGAAATTGTTGTAATCTCAATTTGGGTGAACTTTAGCATAAATTTATATCCATCAGGTTGGTATCATGTACCGACTCGGAAACCATAGTGTTAGTATCCGGTACTCATCGATTTTAAAAAAGGTATCAGTTACTAACACAATAGCCATAGTGTTAGTATCCTCTACAGACTCGGTATATATATTATATAGTGTGAGTTAGCATTGAAGTCGTATTTTCGTTGACTTTAGATTATGTTAGCTTCACAATTACAGGTTTACACATTCGTCTAGGAGATTGTACCGTCCTATTATTCCACATTCTTCTACCAAATATATAGTGGTTAAAGGGCGTAACACCGGCTCCTACTGATGAGTCGCCAGTAAGCACGAAACGAATGTGCATGAGATTATACTTTCCGTTCATACTGCCTTTGGTTTATCCTTCTGGTCACAAATGAACTAATTTGTTACGAGTTTCGCAAAACTTAATACATACTTGCATATATATTAGTTCTTCGCAACGAACAGTATTTCAATGTTTTTACTTTTTTGCCGTCTAGAGCACGGTTAATTTGGACTACTTAAAATTTCATACGCGGTGTTATTTACAATACATTTGTGATCATTCGCATTAGTCTTCTCTCATCACCAATCGGGAAAAAGCCGGGGATTAATCATGTGCACGGATCTCCACAGCCGCTACCAAACCAATGTAGGGAATAATTAATCTCGGAAAAGAAAATAACTTTCCGGCAACATTTCCAACCATAGTAGAAGAGATTGCCATATGTCAAGCTTTAGTTCAAACTTGATGAATCTTTCTTATTTGATTCACATAGACTGAAATCCACTGATTTTTTAGCAATATCACATCCTCCAAAACCATAAAGTTTGCAGTAATACAAACTATAATCTGCTGGCGCATATGGTGCACGACACATGACTAATATGTTTCGCAACTCTTCTTTTTATAGTTTCTAGCTTGTTTGGTGTTTAAGACATTCATTTTTGTTAAAAATTAATTTTATTGCCGTGTAGAGCACGGTCAATCTGGACTAATTACGTTATGTACAATACATTTGTGATCATTCGTATTAGTCTTCTCACATCACCCAACGTGAAAAAAGCCAGGGTTTGATCATGTGCACGGATCTCCACAGCCGCTACCAATCAAATGTAGGGAGTAATTAATCCCGCAAAAGTCCCCTACAATGCAACAAAATTACAGCCCTATCAAACCGCGCGCTTAGATAGTTTCATTTTATCATAAAAATTAATTTTTACCTATTTTTTGATTTTAAGAAATAATTTTTGTGTACAAATAGACCGTCTAATAGGTAGCGTTCATAAAATAACAAATAAAGTTGAAATTATTGTCTACAAAACCGCTCAACGTATCCCGAAAAGGATAAATAATACGACGATTATTTAAATTAATTTCTATTATATATAATAATTAATTTTACAAGAACACCAATTTCACTACATCCCTCGTGCGGTCAACAATTTTAATGTTCCTGTCGGTGCTTTGCGAGTAAGCAGATATTGTCGGTATCCTAGAAGCGCACCGTGAAGACAAATGATACCAAAACAGAGGCGAATATTGAGAATTAATTCTAGAGCTCTTATATGTGGGTTGTGAAGCACAGTAAAGAGGATGTACGTTAAGCAGTAGATTAGAATATGCACGTTATGGCAATCGCTGTGTTAAAAAAATTTGTAATTCTTTCTGATGATCTGTGGCAACACCCAGTGTCTAAAAATGTGGATATCCTTTTAACATAATCAGCACAAACAATAAATATTTGCAAACAATAATTGATAGCGCACGAGCTTGATGTAAACCCCAATTTCATAGTATTTAACCAGTCGTCGTACAACATAACAAAACTACCGCCAGTCGCAATGCACTGACGTGTTTCGACCTTTCATGATCATCATCAGCGTACAATACCGAACTGACTAGCGAGGATAAAACCGCATTGCAAATATATGGAAAGCAAAATTTGATAAATAGCTCTCAAATCTAATAGTCTTGCATATATTGTACGTGACTGGAAATGTCGGCTACACAAGTTATATGCAGTCACGAACATTAGATGTTTGTAGCTTTCGCCACACACATATATATAAACAATACAATTAAACTATAATTAATTGTGTGGGTGGTAGTGGCAATTCTTTAAATCAAGTTTTTGAGTTTTAGGTAAACACCAATCCCATTGTATTTAACCAGTCGTCGAACAACATAACAAAACTATCGCCAGTCGCAACGCACTGACGCGTTTCGACCTTCCATGATCATCATCAGAGTACAACGGCAAACCGACTAGCGAGGATCAAATTGCATTGCATATTTATGGAAAGAAAAATTAGATATGCGGCTCTCACCTCTAGAAGTCTTGCATACATTGTACGTGACTGTAAATGTTGGCTGCACAATTTCTATTCAGTCACGAACATTAACTGTTTGTAGCTGATTGTGTAACTTATTGATAGGATCCATTTGATTGCTAGTCTCTTAGTTTTGCCGCACATATCAGTTGAACTACACCGTTATCTTAAAAATAGTGTTTGCCAACTCCTATTTAGCTAATCTTCTGGTTGTTATCCGTCTGTTTAACTAAAATTTACCGGACGGCAGAACCCAAATTGAAAGGTTGTCAGAAATTCCGAACGGTCGCATCTGCTCTGATACTCTCATTATTCATGACATCTTTTGTTAAATGTTTATTTTAGTCAGCTTCACGGCCACAAAAGCAATGAAACTAGTAAATTATCCATTTTTGTGATACTACAGATCATTACGACATGATTATTTTAATAGCGACCGGGCGAGGAATGTAGTGAAACGGGTGTATACTAGTTGTTTCGCACCTAATAACAAACTAGTTCAAATAGGACCAGAATGATAAAAAATTTCAAAATGAACGGAATGTATAATCTCATGTGCACATTCGTTTCATGATTACTGGCGACTCATCAGTAGGAGCCGATATTACGACTTGTGCCTACTAAGAATTTTGATGAGGAATGTGGGAAAATTTGACGGTGCACAACCACATATATTAGTTCTTTGCAACAGACGTAATAGAATGAAACATTTGTCAATATTTGCAGTACCAACTAGTACAAATTACAACATTTTTCAATTAATCGAATTATTGTTTCGGTTTTTTATGATTTATATTTCTGTAGTGTATCGAACAAGTATTTGATTAATAGTTGGGAAATTCTCTGAACTCTACGTCGGGGAGACAATCCATTATGTAGTGTTATGTTTCTACGCAAAAATCACACTTTAACTTGCGAAGTTTGGTTTCGAAGCCAGAAATTGTCTTAGAATAAATTCAATGCCAAATTTTTGGCCATTTAATATGGAATATTTTACTTCAGCGCAGTATTTATAAAATATACTTTATAATTAAAGTCTACGCAAAGTAAATGGAACATTAAAAGTATGAACTTGCGTTATATCTTGGCATCGACAATTTTTCGCTCTTCCACTATGAATTATATTATAGAAGACCTTGGTATCATTGCTCATAAGACTTTTAGCGCTTTACGTCTGGTTGTTCAAACTGTCAACTCAACAATAGGTTATTCTTGTCTTTATAATTTTAATTTAACAGCGCATCATTGTGTCCAATTTATCGTCAGATTTTCAAAACCTTTTCTATCTATCCGTTAAATCGTTTAAATTTATGAAATAAAATTTAATGCAACAGTTCAAATTCAAAAGCTGCAGACTTATCTACAATCTATTCTGTATTAATCTGCTAAATCTATGGTAAGTGCTTTGTAATTATCACTTAGGATTTACAGAGAAATCACGATTTAATTTTTTATAGAACTTTAAAATCCCCTTGGCGCATTGATATTTTTTATTAATTTATTGCTAGTTCATAAGTGAGCTTTCATTAATAATGAATTTTTCCAAAACTAATAAGCTCTGTATACACCAAAGAGTCCCTCATGCGGTGAATTCAGGCAATCATCTTCAAAAATATCTGTCAGATTTGTCTAAATTGTTCAAATGTTTCGTTTCAGGTAAAACAAACCTTAATAAAACTAAGGTGTTAAATTTGTATCTCAATAAGACGGTAGTTTTGCAGTCAGACTGAGTGATCGCATGAAAAATGTCAGTATATAGTATTCCAAATATCTAGCTGGCTGTGTAAAAAGCTGGTTAATTATTTTCATGTTAAATTTACTGATATTATATAAACTTTTAATGTGTCATTATTTGCCTATCAAGCTTATGCTATACGTATACAGCTTGTTGGCTTATTGATTTAACGGAATATAAACTATTCCTTTATATTTTTTGAGAGAAACTGTTTTGATGTTCATTTCTATTTAATTTTGGCTGCTCAAATACTAAGCAATATACACGTTAATTAGATTTTATTGTTTTAATTTTGCACTAAGGGTATATATTGAGTGTACTTTTTTAAGCGATTTATGTTTTTAGGTAATCTAGGTTGGCGTAAAGTGGAAGAGAAATTGACAGATGTGTAGAGACTATTTGTATTTTTCTCGGGTGAATGTTTCAATTACACTACCAAATTTTAATTGTATATTTTATACGCCATTTACTGAATCAAGTTCTGAAAAATTTCAAGAAGAAGCTATTTAAGCTGTCAATGGTCCATAAATATAAGTCTCTAAATCCTAATAATCAAGCCGCTATTATGAATTTACTTCTTCGTTGTGGCTGGGATAGTCGCCCTAGCCTTATTGTGTAGACAAGAATCGGACAGTGTTATGGGAGATAGGCGATGATGACGGGATGGCTAATGTACGCTGGAACAAAATGTGGTGGTTCAGCAGGCATTAAACACTACGATGTGTGCCGAGCCGAATCAATAAAAACGAAGTTTTAAAATTATGAAATAGTGCCGCTGCAAATATCGTACGGTTTTGTTTTTATTTTATGGTGTTATGGTTGAAACTATTGTGCAGAACTATTACGGTTTTTATTGGTATTGCATATGCAACCCTGAAGCAAATAATTTCCTGTAAAGAATGGGTGTTTGCTCGTCGTTTCAAAGAGACTAGTAGAAACACGCGGTGTTTGTTATTCGTGTTGTACGGGAAACGAATAACCATTTACGATTTACGTTAACTAGTGAATGTTAATAATTGAATCAGCAAACATCTGATGGTTAAGTTTGTTCATTCGAGAAGCAAATAACCCTCTATTATTTGCTTTCAAATGATGATTTTTTAAAGGGACACGCAGCACTATCCTGGTGGTATGTATGGGTAAATTATTACGTGGTAGTGAAGCAGATAAACGTCCGTTTTGCATTTAAATGATGAATTTAGTGTGAAAAACTAAGTAATTATATATTTAATTATATTGCTCGACGATTGTTAAATATTCATCTACGTAATTACGGTCGATGAGGATGTCTAATCAGGATATTTACGGACGTTTGGCTGTGGTTTATTTCTAGCTTCACACTTGGTCGTATCAATTTCATTTGAATATTACGGGAAACGTGTATTGTAACTAGACAGAGTGACTAATTATATATCAGTGTATGATAATTCTGATCATTGTCTGAATGAATGACAGTCTGGTTAGTTATATTCGTATACATTCAGCCAGTTTAAATTACATATCTACCATTTAATTGCATGTCTATAATTATTCTTCTTGTATGCAATTAGTATGTGTGCCTATTGAATGAGCTCACGTAGAAACTATTCAGTTATCTTTTCTGAGATTTATCCTTTATTGTGCCTGTCCAGTTTATAAGCGGTATAATTGTTAATTTGATTTTAATATTTTAGCTTAGTTCATGGGTAAAATATATGATATATTTTGGTAGTGTTTCTTGTGGTATATGATGCTGTCATACATTATGAGCACTATTTGAACGGTCACAATTTCAAGATATTGACAGAAGATTAGCCGCAATTAAACATACTTTTTCAACCCACGAGACATAATTCAGGAATAATCCGATTATCATAGTTTGATATATTGGCCTTTAAACTGGAGGCAATGAAAATATGGTAGAAGTTGCATATAGCAGACCGAATGAAGCAGATGGCGAGCCGATACGTCAGTGTCCTTTAAAGGATCTAAAAGGTTTTCCTGATGTTCTAGTCCAGAAAATAAAGTAAGCGCAAGGATTGGATCCATTTAAGTTCCATATAAACCAGCCCACAATTGCAAGCTCGTGATTGACAAGTGGTTGCTGTACGTAACTTCCAAATGCAAACCAAGGCTGTATTTGCCGTTGGAATTACGTGTCAAATTAATGCACAAGCTACATCTATCCATAAAAACCACCATGAAGTTAGTTTCTAATAGATACGTATGACCAAATATCTCGCAAGACATACGGGCTTGGGTACGAGTCTGTGCCCAGTATCAAAAATGTAATGATTGGAATTACACCGGATTCGAGGCCCGAAATATCGAGATACCAACTGGTCGGTTCAAATATGTACATATTGCTATCGTCTAGATGCTGGAAGTGAACAGTTCAAAATACTTCCTCACAATGCTTGGTCGTTTCAGTCGTCTATATTAAGGGGCACTTTAAAGGATATGATAGTGCACGAAATCTCTTTCATGTTCCTATATAATTGTGTTTACAGGTATGTTTTATCCTTAAAGAGTCATTAGTAATTGCGGTTGTCCTTTTATCTGAGATCATTTCATTAGATATATGAATCCCTGAGGAATAAATGTATAGCATACTAGCACATGAAATCTCCGAGAAAATGGTATTGAAGAGCAACTGCATCGTTAATATAAGCTGCATCGTACCAATTTAATGAGCTGGGTGCACGATATTCAAATAGTATTTCTAGTCACGCTCAACAGATTTAAGGCACAATTGGGGACTTCATTAGAAGAGTTGGTTTGTGGAGAACCAATTCAAGTAGCCATGAATGGTTTTCTAGTTACAAAGAATGGTTTGTTGTAGCATATAAATATAATATACGTCATTTAGCCCCGACAGTGCATATAAGGATCAAAACCAAATGAGATGCGTCCCCGATTTGAGATCGGTATGGCATGTTCATATATCTAAAGAGAATAATATGAACTTGAATTAAACACCAATCACATTGCATTTAACCAGTCGTTGAACAACAGCTAAACTATCGCTATGCGTACGCACGGACGCGTAACATTTTTTATGATCATCATCGGAGTCCGACGGCAAACTGACTAGAGAGGATAGAACAACAATTAATCTATATGAATATCAAAATATGATATGCGGCTCTCATCTCTAGTAGTCTCGCATATATTGTGCTTGACTGGAAATATTGGCTGCATAATTTCTATGCAGTCACGAAATGTTACTTTTTGCAGCTTTCGTTACATAGTATAGTTAATACAATTAAACAAGAAACGATTGCGCGGGTGGTGGTAACAATTCTTTAAATCATGTTTGCGGGCTTGATGTAAATCCCATTGTATTTAACAAGTTGCCGCTAGTCGCACGCACTGACGCAATTCGACCTTCCGAGATCATCACCTAAACGCGTCAGTGCTTGTGACTGGAGGTAGTTTAACTATACTGTTTGACGACTGGTTTTGTTTACTTCAAGCTCGCAAACTTGATTTAAAGAATTGTTATCACCACCCACGCATTCATTGATTGTTTAACTGTTTCCATATGCTGTAAAAAGCTGCATAAAGTTCCTGTTAGTGAATGCGTAGAAATTGTGCAGCCGACAATTTCAGTTAAGTACAATGTATGCGAGACCACTAGGGGTAAGAGCCATATATCCTTTTTGCTTTTCATTTATATTCATTGCGGTTTGATCCTCGCTAGTCAGTTTGCCGTCTTACTTTGATGATAATCATAGAAGTTTGAAACGCGTCAGTGCGTGCGAATGGTGTTAGTTTAGCTATGTTGTTCGACAACTGGTTAAATAAATTGTGGTTGGTGTTAACTTCAGAACAAAAACTTGATTTGAAGAATATCATATGTATATATATATATATATATATATATATATATATATATATATATATATATCATTTACTTCGAAAATTACACATTATATTTCTAATTAGGAAGAAAAATGCCTTAATAATAACGTGGATAATGGCCATTTATTTCTATTCTACTAAACTTCACTTTACAATCTTTCATTTGTATCCATCCTGGGTTTTCATTTGATTATGTGGGTGGCAACAAATATGACTCGGTTTAACTTCTATTTCTTGTTTGGGTTTATTAGTAAGTGTGTGCGCATGTGTCGCTGTGTGTGTCTGTTTGCATGTAAAGGTCTTTCTCACTGTTTTGCAAAGTGATATATTAGATCAGGTCATTTATTGTATTGGTGACTTGAGAGTTAACCAACTGTTTGCATTGTTGGCTGTACGTGTACGAATGCTATATTCCCGAGTGTTGTCTTTCGTTTCCCCATGTTGCACAATTTTGTTTTCTCCACTTGGTAACAGTGAAGGTGCGGATTGCAGTGTTAAATGATCATATTGAGCAAGATGAGCATTCAGCACTACATCCGCACATTCAATCATCATAGATATAAATGGAGTGCTGGATTGTGCAACATTGGCTAGACTCATTCCAAAGTTTATTTGGATTGATGACGTAACCAAAGGAGGAGATAAGTTCCAGGACTGTTGTTTGATGACCAAGTCTAATATGCGCAACAAAACGTCGTAAAAACCAACTTCAACCAGCAGTACTTATAACAAGTACTGCCTACGGTATCGGTTCTAGGTTTAACTGAGTTACAAGAACAGCATGAACCAGGTGTAAGTGAGTAAATTGAATTATACGCAATTACAATGCAAGGGGCATCTTTGTTCAATTACAGCCAAAGCATGGGGATTGCGTCTATTAAAAGACGCCTTTTTATGAAGGTGGCGTTTTTGGCGAAGTATTTCCTCCGTTACAATTAAAGGGACAAACGTAGCTCATTGAAGCGACTATTACTAAAAATAACAATATTTGTCTAACATTGAGAACAATCATTGTTTAACTCCTGTCGAGTATTTATATTGCTTAGTTGTGCTTGATTTAGGTTTTCTTATATTTTGGCCTGCCGTGTGTGAGCCTCCCTGTTAGTGTGTCGTGGACATTGTTGCTTTGGCTTCTAAATTGTTATTACTTTAGTTACCTTTGCAGCGTGTAATATTTTGATCTGCTATTTTGTATACTTTTGCTAAAACGAGGTTATTTACTGGAGCATATTGGGATCGGTTAGAACCAAGTAATTTTTATTATGTTTTTCATGCCAGATCTCTTTCTAGATCAAATAGATAGGGTGCAGTTTTGCGCAAAATGTATTCCGTGATATTATCTTCGAAAAATTTAAATTAATACAGTTACATTTATCAAGTAGGCTCATTTTAAATTGTAGGACACAAATAATATCACTGGAGGAGTCACGTGATTGATTATATACCAACTTATATCTAGATGAGAATAGAACACATGCATACAAACACACCCAGTCTGACAACTTTGGGGGATATCATTAGACAATTGAGAAAGAACATCTGAAATCTGAATAAGTCGTGAAATGAGCGATTTAGAATCTCATGCGTTGACCTACAGCATTAATTTAAAAAAAGAATGTTTGAAATTTAATTTATCCGTTTTGAACAATGGCATTGACCGATTGTCAAGTCAGAGTACGCTCTTTCATATTAGGCAATTGTCAATAAATGTAATTGGGAATTGCTACTGAATTGAATTTTGATGTACCGTACGTTTAGTTTACAGCTCACAATAAATTATGTTATGAAAGTGTAAAACACCCCAGCATCAAATAAATACCGTATGATGTCACAAAGCAGAGGGGTGCCAAGACGGCTGAGAAATAATAGCTGTTGTGGCCGATGTTAGGGCCAGAATTGCGTTCTCTGGAAAATACCGAGAAAGATAGATGGTGAAGCAGTGTTCAGAAAAACTCCTAGACACTTGATACCGGCTCTGGTTGACTGACTCGTGTTATTTCTGTTGTGATGTTGAAATCAACGGCGAGAGACTTTGAAGGCTCAGAATTCTCCTTCAAAAATCTGCGACAACACCATGGTGACTGGCACATTTAGAGGCCCAATAAATAGATATTGCTCTATCTCACTAGTTGTGCAGCGACAAGATTGGCGTGACTAGGTGAATTTACTTACACTTTTATAACGACTCAAGAACAATTCGCTGAAATATTGCCTAAATGAAATTCAAATTTAATTTACGCGGGACCAATTAAAACAAGCAAAATTTGCCGTTAACCAATGACGTGCAAGCTTTTGATTTCAACTTTATATAAGCACGGTGCATTTAACATACTAATCAATAGTCAGTTTTGATTTCTGTTGCGCACTACGTGTACGTTCTATCCCTGTCATACTGACTTTTTACCTACGCTGACTTTGGGGCTTGCTTCACAATCAGATTCACCTAGTCACGCCAATCTAGTCGCTGCACAACTAGTGAGACGGAGCAACATTTATTTCTTGGACTTCTACGGGTGCCATTCACCACGGTGTTGTCGCAGATTTTCAACGAGACAATTCCTTGTCTTCACATAATCTCTCTCCGCTGATTTCAACGCCACAAAAGAAGGAACACCAGCCAGTTAACCAGAGCCGGTATCAAGTGTCTAGGAGTACTTTTAGACACTGTTACATTATCTAACTTTCTCGGTATTTGCGGGAGAACGCAATTCCGGCTCTAACAAAAGCCACAAACAGTATTAATTACCGGCCGTCTTGGCACCTCACTCTTTTGTAATGTTGCATGGTATTCTTTTAGCCGGGCGTTTAACAATTCGGCGACCGCGACAGGATACTAAGAACAGTACTGTTTTCCAGATTTGTTCTTATGTCACAAAAAATTTGGCATAAATACAATCGGCTGTGTTTCTTTATTTTTTTATTACCATGGGAATAGAGTTAATTGACGTTAGCACACCATAATTTGTTTAGCCTGGTTGTGATCTTTCTTAAACCGAGGTCTTGCAGAAATTTGTTGGGAAGCAATCTTTTTTCTGAGGGAAGGTTTTCTCTCCTACGTACAAATTGTGCGAAACTAGAAAAACTGTAAACATTTGTGATCTCGTCATTTATTTGTGCCAAGCTGGAATAATGTGTACACTGATTTTTTGATTTTGTGAAGGCACAATTTTTGACTGTTCGAAACTGGTGAACTGTGACTTGTGATTTTGTGGAAGAAAATAATTTCATCTATTTTCTTTGCACGTCGATCCTCATTCCGTCAGTTTCAACTGTGGAAGCAAATTTCGATTTCGCCAGTTTTCTGCATCCGTCGATGATCATCCAGATTTTGGAAAGCGTTTCATTTCACGTCTTATTATACATTTCATCATGCTTATAAATTTATGTTTTAAGATTCAGTAAGATTGTTAGAATGTCGGGTCCAATTTTAGATATTGATGTTCCTGTTTGGGATGGAGATTGCGGGTTATTCTTCTTGCGCGTAGACTCCCTTTCCTCCCGTTTCCAGATTATGACAGTCATAAAAAACTTTCAAATGCTTTTGCTAAACTACCTTCAGAATTGCAGCGACGGAATTATCTGAAGCTTGATGCCATTAGAAAACTACCCAATCCCATTCTATAAAGCAAGTTTGCGAGCTTGAAGAAAACGCCAATCCCATTGAATTTAACCATGCGTAAAACAACATCACAAAACTAACGCCAGTCCAACACACTGACGTGCTTCGACCTTCCATGATCATCATCAGAGAACGACGGCAAACTAACTATCGAGGATCAATCCGCATTGAATATATATGAAAATCAAAACTAGATATGCCGCTCTTACCTCTGGCAGTCTCTCATACATTGAACTTGACTGGAAAAGTCGGCTTCAGATTTTCTCTGTAGCCACGAACATTAACTGTTTGCAGCTTTCGACACTTATACATATAGAGGCAATACAATTTAACAATAATTGATTGCGCTGGTGGTGGTAACAATTCTTTAAATCAAGTTTGCGAGCTTCAAGTAAACACCAATCACATTGTATTTAACCAGTCGTTGAACAACATTACAAAACAACCGCCAGACTCAACAAACTGACGCGTTTCGTCCTTCCATGAATATCATCAGAGTACGACGGCAAACTGAATGTCGAGGATCAAACAGCATTCAATATATATGGAAATTAATTATTGTTTAATTATATTGCCTATATATATATATATATATATATATATATATATAATTATATATATATATATTATATTATTATATATATATATATGGCGAAAGCTGCAAACAGATAATGTTCGTGACTGCATAGAAATTGTGCAGCCGACATTTCCAGTCAAGTTCAATGTATGCAAGACTGCTAGAGGTGAGAGCCGCATATCTAAATTTGATTTCCATATATATTCAATGCGGTTTGATCCTCGATATTCAGTTTGCCGTCGTACTCTGATGATGATCAAGGAAGGTCGAAACGCGTCAGTGCGTTGCGGCTGGCGGTAGTTTTGTTATTTTGTTCGAAGACTGGTTAAATACAATGGGGTTGGTGTTTACTTCAAGTTCGCAAACTTGATTTAAAGCGAATATTTCTTTTATATTTTATTTTTTCAGAGAGTAATCTGGTGTTACGGGTCAAATTAAATCTCCCACATTTTGGAATTTAATTTAAATGTAATATATTATTTCATTGACTGGAAATAGACAAATAAGGCATTAAGCAATAGGATCCGACGATTAACTAATCCATCCTACGTTGGTATAAAACCAATATTTCTGATCATGAGGCTAAGGTTGTTTTTATTAACAATCATCCCCAGTCACTAAAACTGTTCTCAAACAGCTTCCAAACTCTCACAATAGAGACATATCAGTTAGAATTTAGGATTTTGGAACCTAAGTTAAACTCGTCATCCTTTTGTCCTTCCCCGCAGAATGATAGGATTACCTCTTTAGAGAGGACAATAGCAAACATGGCTAAAATTCTAAAAGGATTGGCCATAGGTAAATCCGATCTGAAACAGGTGAACGCACGACTCATTTTTCCATTCAAAACACGAAATAACGGTAGGCGGCGATCTAGATCCCCACAATATTTTAATAGATATGCCCACAAAATATGGTGCTATAATCACCGGAAGTTTTTTAATCATGCCAGGCATGTCTCTCACGTTTGAAAGAATTTCGAAATGAATGCTAATTCCCACACTTGACGGTAAATGCTACAGAAAACAGGCGCAGTGGAGCATCAGGGTCGGGAAACGTATGACGCAGAAAGTAGAAGACCGTACTTTCTGCGCATCAACGGCGCCACTATGAAGCAATCACTTACAATCTGGCATTCCTATTGACTCTTTTCGTCTACGCCGAATATGCCACATTGACAGCCAAACTGAAAATGTCAGTCGCAATAACCAGCTTACTAGTTTGTATGACCCAGTCAAACAGCCCAACGTACTTCTGCATATTCTTGATTTCAGAACTGGCGAAGAATTCATCGTTGACACAGGTGCAGCAGTCTCATTTCTCAAGGTCGATGTAATGGCCGAGGTATCTCTAGGCGTTTTACTTGCAACAGCTAAAGGAGAGACCATACCTACTTATGGTTGCCTGCATCGTACTCTCAACATATGTTTACGGCGTGAATTTATTCACAACTTCAACGTCGCCAAGGTCTCACACAACATAGTAGGCCTTGATTTCCTATTTAAATTTCGGCTCATTGTTGATCTTGCCAATCAAAAGATCATCGACCTCTCCACCGGACTTGAGCAAAGTTTTTCGACATTTGCCTCCGAGCGTTTGGAGTTACAGGTCATTCAGCCATCCCCAGCGTACCATTCAGCAGAGATATCAGCAGCTCTTCGAGAACACAAATCGCTTTTCGATCTCAGCAGGTCTGAGCTACAAGTCTCCAACACGATGCACCATTACGTCACAGCAGGACAACCTATTGTACTTAAGAAGCGACAAGTGGCCCCTGCTAAACTGAAAGCTACCCATGAAGAATTTTCAGGGCTGTTAAAAGAGGGAATCATCAGACCATCGAAAGGTTCATAGGCGTCACCACTGCGCTTAGTCTACAAATCAAACGGATTGTACAGAGCCTGCGGAGATTGCCGCAAGTTAAATTAGGTGAAAAAAATCTGATGCATATCCTATTCCCAATATTAACACCTTAAATGGAAAACTCCGTGACAGCAATTTCTTCTCAGTGATTGACTTCAGGCAAACCTACCATCCCATCCTCATAGCGCCAGAAGATATTGAAAAGACTGCGTCCTTACTCCATTGACCTTTTCGAATATCTCTACATGTCTTTCGGACTTAAGTGTGCTACACAGAAATTTCAAAGAATCAAGGACAACGTATTTCGCGATGACGCCGCTTACAGTATGTCATATCTCAGAGATATAACTGTTTTCCATCTAGACTGAGAATCTCATGCCAAGTATTTACAAAATGTCCTCTCAAACTTATCCAACCACGGACTTAAGATCAATTGTGACAAGATGCAGATTTCAACCAAATCCGTGGACTTGTTAGGGCATCGTATCACGCCACAAGGTATTCAACCTTTGTCGTCGAAGTCGAACTCAATCAAGAATATCAAGTCAACAAAGACTGTTAGTGAGCTGCATAAAATTGCGCGAGTCATAAACTATTAGTGCAAGTTCCTTCCTGACTTTTCAAGTCAACTTTATTGTAGTGTTGGCACCTGCGGAATCGAAAAGAACTTAGCAAGAACTCCATCATTTCCTGGTCATCTGGAGACGAGGAATTATCTCGACTTGCCATCAACTCGTTAGCAAAAGCCACAATGCTAACGTATCCAGATTTTAAACGACCGATTCTACCCTTGACAGATGCTTCTGAGTTCGCTATTGGAGCGACGTTGGAACAAGATGTTGACGGAGTTCGGAAGCCTATCAGTTTTTACTTGCGTACTCTCCAACCAGTAGAAACAAGATACGACACTTTCGGTGGAGAACTCCACGCCATCCACGACACAGTACGACATTTTAGCAGCATCATTGGCAGTAGCAGATTTGTTGTTTTCACAGATCGTGCACCATTAGTCAGCGCACTTTGAAACGCGCTTTCAAATGTCGCAAACTACACTGCCAGAGTGGAAAGACAGCTGTCACGTCTGAGCGAATGTTAATTCGATATTTTTCATGTCAAGCGTGAACAAAACTTCATTGCAGACACACTTTCTAGGCCAGATGTCTCGCTCCAACTACCTACGCCGTCGCCATTCACAGTCAACTCCGTGACTCTCAGGAAACCTGCACTAACGCCATGCCTCCTGCAAACAGATCAGCGCGGTGATACTCACATTCAAAGATCATGAAAACCGTCAACTCACAAAGTTTGTATGCCGTCACTGGGAAGGCTTACCTTTTACAAACTTCACGGTTGCGCAGCCCAACAAGTCTGTTCTGCCGACCAGCCTTCAGAGAAAATTTTCGACTCAATCCACTCAGTTTCTTACCCAGTAAACAGGGCGACTCTCCGACATCTTACAGATCGTTTATGGGGTCACAGGCTCAGACAGAACGTCAAACGATTGGTCTCCGAGTGTGCCATTTGTCAGAAGAAGAAGATCACACGGCACACCTGTACTAAGTTGCAACATGTCAGAACTACTTCTCGCCTAGCCATCGTCGACATCGACATAGTTTATTTTATAAAGGTTTAAGGTTTCAGCTACCTTCTAACTATGATTGATAGATTTTCACTTTGGCTTACGGCATAACGTCTTGTGAAAATTTCTGCAGAAGTCATTAACAGTTTTATCTCTGCATGTATGTCCCATGATGGTTTTCACAATTAGGTCATCACTGATAGATGCACTTGCTTCTCATCGGATCGTTTAAAAACCACCTTGCGTTTCATGGGATGCACCTTACGCCATACGACTGCCTACTATCACCTATCTAACGGTATGGTATAAAGAATGCATAGAGAACTCAAAGCTGCTTTAGTATCCTCATCCATTAATGGCAACTGAGTCGATGCACTACCTTTAGTTCTACTTGTTATACAATCCCGTACTCCTGTATCCATTGAAACGTCTGCGTTACAACTCTTGAATGGCATGGATCTACACTTGCCTATTCAGCTCCCACGTATACTACACGAACAGGATGACCCACAAAAAGCGGCTACTCGCCTCCGACTTTATTTCGGTAACATGTCTGAACCGCAGTCGAGATATACGCCTCGTCAAGTTTTCGTTCACCCGCAGATCCACAGCTGCAAGAGTGTACTCGTTTGCAACGACACAGCTGTTGCTCCACTACAACCATATATGTCGGTCTTAGCCCGTTTTTGCTCAGAAAACCGAAATACTTCATTATCATGTAAGATGTGACGCCTATATCAGTAAGCATAGACAAGTTTGAAACCGTTTATCGAACCGCTTGATCATGGGAATAAACGTCGCAGGCTTTATCTGCCTACAATCTCAACCTAGCAAAAGGCTGTCTTTCATAGCGCATAACTGACAATTTTCTAACATTAATTTTTCGTATTCTAATTACTAAATTTTTAACTTTATACGCACCAATTGCGACCTATGTCACGAAATTTGACCTCTATGAATCCACATGGTTCATTTTTTTCACTCTCACTTGTCTCACGTGGTATAATTAGCTTTTGTTAGCTAAATTTGTGTAGCATTCTTTTGAACCTTACTTTGGTATTATGCAATCTCTGCAACAATGTACAAGTACTCTTTTTGTCCTTAACCTTTGGTTTTCATGTATATATTTTTAAATTGTAACATTTGGCTCACACATGAGCTCACACTGCCTATTTTGGTATGACCGGCTACTTAGAGCTAACGCCTTGTGTAGCAACACTTAATAGATATCGGCCTTATATCATGGTACAGGCCACTTTCAATGCATATCTAAACTTCATCAGTTTCACAATGACCACTTCACAAATATCATGACCACAAAGTCGCGCACACACTAGCTCCAATGGTCGTATTCAAACACATTGTCGGCGATCCAGCCTACCCAAATTTCAACTTAAACCTGGCAAATTCAGTGGCAATCTACTTTGAAATCCTCACGCTGCGGCTCTCCAAACCTCACACTGCTCTATTTTGCCTCACGCAGTATGACAGGCCACTAAAGATAACAATTTGTGTGGCAATTCCTAGTGGTTATTTGACATCATATAATTGATAAAGCAGCTAAAAAGCATACTCCAGCCAGCATTTACCGTATATTTTAAAGATATAGCTATGAGCAGAATAAAAACCGGCAGCTTAAATGTATTTGAATGGTGTCCTAAATTTCTTATCAAGCCTCGCTAAGAGAAATGTTTTTCCTTTTTTTAGAGAGGAAAGTGATGCAACGGCTCAAGAACAATACACCGACGAATTTCGTAAATGAAATTCAAATTTAATTTACGCGGCATCAATTAAAAGAAGCAAAATTTTCCGTTAACTAATGGCGTGCGAGCTTTCCATTTCAACACTATATAAGTACGGTGCATTTACCATGATAGTCAGTAGTCATTTTTGAATTCTACTGCGCACTACGAGTACTTGCTCTCACCTGTCATACTGACTTTACACCTACGCTGAGTTCCCGGCTTGCTTCACAAGCAGAGTCACCTAGTCACGCCAATATTGTCGTTGGACATCCAGTGAGATGAAGCATTATCTATTTATTGGGCCTCTGCGTACGCCAGTCACCACGGTGTTGTCGCAGATATTCAACGAGAGAGTTCCGATCATTCACATAGTCTCTCACCGATGATTTCAACGTCACACCAGAAAGAACACGAGCCAGTCAACCAGAGCCGGTATCAAGTGTCTAGGAGAACTTCTAGATACTGTTACACTATCTAACTTTCTCGGCAATTGCGTGAGAACGCAATTCCGGCCCTAATAAAGACCACTAGCAGTACTAATTCTCAGCCATTTTGGCACTACACTAATTTGTAACATCGTATGGCATTTACTTTACAAATGTAAACGCCCCGGCTTCAAGTAAGTGCCGTACGACGTTTCAAACTCGGTTAAGGTGCTCTGAATAGAGATTAGTTACTGATTGGGGGCCCTTAACAGGGCCTTGGCGGCGTTCTCGTAAGTTATATGTATGTAAGTTGATGTTCTGTTCCTTGGGTCGACGCTGGTTGTGGTTCCTGCTGTTGTTATCACGATGTGGATAACTTCGTTGAAGTTCTGCATTAATTGGCTCGTCTTGCTGATTGAAGAGCAACACTTTGAGTCACGGATTTTGCCAATTGTTGGTGAAACAAATCAA